>PVIR01011562.1:0-24318 GCA_004026965.1 Petromus typicus
GAATTTAAAGTAAGGAAAGTATTGAAATAAGTAATAAAAAAAGCTAAGGTCTTAAACTAGCAAGTGCTACTTCTGAGTACAGAATCCCAAACTACTGAGGGAATTAGCTGTTTTTAGGAAACAAGATTAGAAATAATCCTTTTTATATTTTTATTTCTGAAGGAACTATATATGTATTTCTAACTAAGAAAACTAAAGCATAGTAATAGAAAAAATCTGTATACAATGGAATGATTTGTCTCAAATTATATGTGATAAAAGAAAGAATGAAAATATAATGACAAGGACATGCTGAAAGGGGCTCTTCATAGGGTTTTGAAAGATTCAACTGTATTAATTTTAATTATGGTTGATAAAAAAACAGACATATAAGCTTAAATACTGTATCCTCACTACCATCTGAGTGAAGCAAAGTTCAAACAAATGCACAGTGAGGGCGAGACAGAAGGAGACAAGCGGCGGATTTCTTGCATATGGGAGGGGGCTTGGGAGACCGCAGGTGAAAAGAGGGGGAGGGGAGGGGAAATAAACAGAACAGAGATAAGCCATGTACAGGAACCTACTCAATGGATGCAAACATTACATGGCATCAACATGAGATAAAACTAATAGTATCAAGAACAAAAACCGGAAAAGAGGATTTAGAGGAGGAAGGAGGGAGGTGGGTGGGGAAGGGATTAAAAAATTCCATCTCTTGACCAGGGATTTAGCTCAGTGGTTCCGGCACCTGTCTTGCAAGCGCAAGGGCCCGGTTCGATCCCCGTAACCACATACCATACTGGGCATGGAGATTCACCCCAGCAGCAATCAGCACCACACACCATAGTGCCGGGCATGGTGGCTCATGCCTATAATCCCAGCACTCGGGAGGCAGAGGCAGGAGGATTGCTGTGATGTGAATTTGAGGCTGAGCTCAGGGCCAGCCTAAACTACAAAGCGAGACCCTGTCTCAAAAAACGAAAAATAAAGGGGCCGGGGATATAGCTCAGTGGTTCCGGCGCCTGTCTTGCAAGCGCAAGGGCCCAGGTTCGATCCCTGTAACCACATACAATACTGGGTGTAGAGACTCACCCCAGCAGCAACCAGTACCACATACCACAGTGCTGGGCGTGGTGGCTCACGCCTGGAATCCCAGCACTCGGGAGGCAGAGGCAGGAGCATTGCTGTGATGTGAGTTTGAGGCTGAGCTCAGGGCCAGCCTGAACCACAAAGTGAGACCCTGTCTCAAAAAACCTTAACAAAAATAAATAAATAAAAAAGACTCTTCTAGGTCTGAGTTCCATGCTGTCTAACTTTCTGGGACTTGGAGGGGCAGAAATAATGGACATTGGAAAGATAAAATTTGCACTGTAATTAAAATTATCTTAGGAAATGTAAATAGCTTATCTTCTGGTGGGTAATTTGGAAATGTGTATCAAAACAAATACTCATTTCTACTTGTAGGAATTTATCCTAGAGCTATGTGAGCACAGGCATACCAGGAACACACAACTGAATATTGTATGTAGCATGGAAAAATTAAAAACAATCTCAATGGCCACCAACAGAGTTAACTGTTCAAAAAATTCATAAAACATTCAAATACATGTTTTACAATCATTAAAAATAAAACTATACCAACAGTAATGTAAAATAAGTGAAAAAGTTGCTGAAATGTATATTTTCAAAAAAGGATACATACACTTTACAGTACTTGAAAATGTACAGAATTATGTAGGACAGTGCAGACGAAACTGGCAATTAGAGCTGTTTCTAGAGGGAAGTCTAGGGCCACAGGAGAATAAAACCTTGTCAATCTATAGCTTTACTCTCTTAACTTCAGACTAGCAAGGTATGGCCACTACGCTGGTAAATATCTGGAATCTCAGTTACTTGGGAGAATTAAAACTTGAAGGCAGCCTGGACAACTTAGTAAGACACTGTCTAAAGATAAAAAATAAAAAGGGCTGGTGGTCTCGTTCGGTGGTAGAGCACTTGCCCAAGGTAGGCGAGGTCCTAGGTTCTATCCTCAGTATGGGAAAAACAGAATTCATTCAGCAACTCGATGTCAATGTTGGCTTGCCCTATTACTGTAAAAGTGATGATCCAGAAGGTTTTTTTGAAACACGGGGTAGATACGCTGGCATCACTTGTTATTGCATAAACCAAAAAAATCAAAATCATTTACACAGGAAAGTGCCAAATGAAGATCTTCCTGCTCAGAATAGGAAAAAGACAGCCATGACAGGACTGATTTAATTCATTCCCCAGTGCACGAAGCCATGAATAAAAGCAGAAGCTGATTGTTGCAAGTCTGAATTTGACTTCCACTTGAATTTTTAGTTTAGAGTCTGATATATCCAGTGGGTGAATGTCATCCATTCAAAGTCAGGCAGACAAGATAATTTCCTGCTCATCAGAGAGGTTCGAGCTACATCATCATTAAATATTTCCACGACTTTCAGTAATACTGATACTAAAATTAAAATTAGCTGTCTTTCAATTAAAGAGTCAGGGTAATTTAGCAGAATAAATACAATGGAAATGCTGATGCACCTTTTTTTTTTCAAAGAAGCCAATAAAATTCCACAGGTTTGCACTTTAAATTGCAAATAAACATAGTCCTGTGTAGCACAAAATAGTTACAATGAATATACTCCAAGGCAATGAATTTGCTTATTCCCTTGAAAGTACCCAATTCTAGGACAAACCAAATTACTAATCTTTATAGAAAAAAATTATATGAATATATTTTAAGTAAACCATCGTAGGTGATCAGTAGTTATAAAACAAGCCACAAAATTTCAGATAATACTAATTATTCCACTCAACATCAAATGAATTATCCAAGATACCAATACAAATAACTCAATAATCTTGGATTTTTATAATTTAAAAGATGTTTTCAAAACTACTTCCACATATATTATATTTGACCATCCTATCAATTCTTGGAGGCAAGTACAGTTCATGGCACGGAGTTCTGAAAATAAAAACAACTTATTTAGATATAATATAAATTAGTTGTCCAATAATTAGGTAATTTAAGCCAAAGACTCTTTTCTATTAAGCCATAGTGCCAGACTGAAAAACAACCAGCCAATGCTTGGTACCCCTTTTATTCAACAGTATCAACACAAATAGCATGCTCCTGATATCTGTATTCAACACAAAAACTGAAAATGACTGCACACAAGACAGATGACAGAATCAAAAATGGAGAGCATCAAAAGGTTACAAATAAAAAGATGAATTTTAATCACAAAATATGTAAAATGGATTGAAAAGGGTTGGTTGTTTAAGCTTCTATGGGAAAGCTTCGCTTGAGCCTTTCCTCAAAACCATTTGTCAGATGTTTAGTAGGCAGGTCAGCCACCAGGCTGGAGGAGTAAACAGACACCCCCTGAGATCACTCCCACTCGGAGGTGTGCGACAGACCCCTACTGGGCTCAGCTGCCACTCTGGTGCACGGTATTAAGAAAATAGTTACAGGGCCGGGGATTTAGCTCAGTGGTTCCCATGTCTGCCTTGCAAGCGCAAGGTCCTGAGTTTGATCCCCAGTAATCACACACCACAGTGCTGGAAGTGATGGCTCACACCTGTAATCCCAGCACGTGGGAGGCAGAGGTAGGAGGATTGCCGAGTTTGAGGTTGAGTTTAGGACCAGCCTGAACTACCAAGTGAGACCCTGTCTCAAAACACTACAAAAAAAAAAAAGTTACATTCCACTCTCAAAAAATGCCTGCATAGGGGCCGGGTAGTTAGCTCAGTGGTTCTGGTGCCTGTCTTGCAGGCATAAGGGCCCAGGTTCATCCCTGGCAACCATATACAATACTGGGTGTGGAGACTCACCCCAGCAGCAATCAGTACCATGTACCACAGTGCCGGGTGTGGCAGCTCACGCCTGTAATCCCAGCACTCGGGAGGCAGAGGCAGGAGGATTGTGATGTGAGTTTGAGGCTGAGCTCAGGGACAGTCTGAACTACAAAGCAAGACCCTGTCTCAAAAAAAAAAAAAAAAAAAAAGCATGCTTAATCACTAGCTGCAACAGCTCCTGGACCCCGTACTGCACATGATCGGAAGTGGGCTAATTATAGGGATCTGTTTCAAGGAGGACCTGACATATTAGGGGAGACTTAGAAGAGGAGACCAGGTGGGTCAGTGTGTGGAATCCATATCAGACAAGAACGGCTGCTAAACTGGAGGTGTTCTGGTGAGCAGCTAAAGACAGACAAGGACAGGAGCTTTCAAACATTTTGAGGCTATCAGTGTAGGAGGGAAGGGGATGACTAACTTTCCCCAAATCAGTAACTCACTGGGAGGATGGATTTTCTATGGCCTAGAGCTGACCAACGATACAGGTAAAATCTTCTTTTGTGGGAGGTATTCAAGTTGAACAGGATGAATAAATGTCTGGGATGTTATCGAAGAGATTCATTTACTGACTAATACTTTATTCAATCTAATATAATTTATATCAGATGATGAATAAAGCTTATTTAAGCAGATTACTGACAAATTTAAATTCATGTAGCAGAAGAGCTTATCCAAAATACAGAAACAAAAATCTTACAAGTACTTCTAGGTAGATAAGAATATCCAAGGATTTTTTGCATTCAGGAGGCTGAGGCAGGATGATAACCATGAGTTTGAGGCCAGCCTGGGCTATATAGTAAATGTTACAGGAGCTTGAACTATATAGCAAGACCCTGTCTCAAAAAAAACAAAAAAACCCAAACCAAAACAAAATAAAACCCCAACAAAACCCCCAAAGGATTTGTTGATAGCTTGATTAAGAAGAAAAATTATAAAATAGTACAGCTGAGTTTTACTATAAATTATCTTAAAGATCAGAATCAAGACATTTCCCTACAGGGTAGATTTTTTTTTTTTTTTAGGTTTTTGGAGACAGGGTCTCGCTTTGTGGTTCAGGCTGGCCCTGAGCTCAGCCTCCAACTCACATCACAGCAATCCTCCTGCCTCTGCCTCCCGAGTGCTGGGATTACAGGCGTGAGCCACCACGCCCGGCACTGTGGTATGTGGTACTGGTTGCTGCTGGGTGTGGGTACACCCAGTATTGTTATGTGGTTACCGGGGAATCGAACCCGGGTCCTTGCGCTTGCGAGACAGGCGCCGGAACCACTGAGCTAACTCCCCGGCCATTTTTTTTTTAGACAGGGTCTCACTTTGTAGTTCAGGCTGGCCCTAAGCTCAGCCTCAAACTCACATCACAGCAATCCTCCTGCCTCTGCCTCCCGAGTGCTAGGATTACAGGCGTGAGCCGCCACGCCCAGCACTGTGGTGTGTGGTACTGACTGCTGCTGGAGTGAGTCTCTACACCCAGTATAGTATGTGGTTACTGGGATCGAACCCCGGTCCTTGCGCTTGCAAGACAGGCGCCGGAACCACTGAGCTAAATCCCCAGCCCATACAGGGTAGATTTTTAACAATAATACAAATATAGATAAACTTTTATTCTTGGGTATACTAACAAAACTTTTATTTCATGATAAACTTAGTAAAGTTTAACTGGGAATTATTAGGTTAGAGCTTCATGAAAAGTTTAATTGGGAATTATTAGGTTAGATCTTCATGATAATCCAAATCAAACTTGACATAGTAAAGGAAATACTTTTTTTGGAAATAAAGATATGGGCAATGAAACAGTAAGGAGAGAAAAATAACCACAAAATTAACTACAAAATTTTTCATAGGCTTTGAGCGTGAATACATAGAATATATATGTAGGTATATATATGCATGTACACACAAATATGCATTTCTATATCTCACTGAAAAGGGCTCCCTTTGGCCTTCATAACCTACTGCTAACTAAAATATGCAGTTCCTAAAACAGTGTTTCCAAAAGAGGATTGCGCATATTTAGCCACAGTGTTTTTTAATGTGTATAATTTTCTTTCTGTGTTATTAATTTTCAAGTATTCCTTGTTTCAGCCTCTTCATGGGCGTACTTTCGCTTTATAAAGATTGTTATGTTTAAGTCCCCATGGCTAGAAGGCAAAGTAATATTCTCGAAGGCATAAGGCAGAACTGATGATCCCTGGGAAGTGTGGGTGCAGCAGAGACTGGCTGTGCAGTCAGACATCGTCAGTGTAGTTTATTTGGTAACTTTCCAGCTCCCAAAGAATTGTTTATGGTTCTGAAGAAGGCAGCATACTCTTAAATCATGGAGCACTGACCAATTACCTGGTCGAGCCCCTCTACCTGCACGAAACCGAGACTGTCTGAAGACATTTCTCTTCTAGAAAATCTCAATGCATAAACATCACGTGGTCCCGATCTCCTCAGTAGGTCCACGGACCTCACATTAAGTGTTTTCACAAGCCCATTCTTGCCTTTTAATTCATATTCTATTTTTTTTTGAGTGGTCAGTTACAAAAAAGAGTAACAGTCACTTTTAATTTTAAAATAGCTGAAATGAATAGTTCACTTAAGAGGCAGTTAGCTGAAAAGAGCAGTTAGTTGAAAGAGCCGCAGAAGGAGTAGAGTCACTCCTTACCCTTCTCTCCTGAAAGCTTCACATCCCTTCTTTTTTCCTTGCAGGGCTGGGGTGGCCTCTGGGCCTTGCATGTGCCAGGCAAGTGCCTTGCCACTGAGCCCTGTCCCTCGTCTAAGTAACGTGCACTGCTTTAGTCACATTCATTACTCTTTTCTGGACTTTCCAATACTCTCATTTTGGGGCATGTGTATGCTCTGATTTCTCTGTATGCTTTTAAAGTGGAACAGATTTATTTTAATAAAGGCAAAATAAATAATAAGGTAAGAGAGTATGATTCTCTGGCCTACACGTGTCATGAGCTTCCTCCCGTATGTCGCCTGGAGTCGCCTCACGGCCAGCTATCACTCCCAAGGGGCTCTGTCGAGCCAGACAGTGCTGCTTCCCTATCACCCCACCTGTATTTGTTTCTGCATCACCATCACTCTCGTAGCTTTAGATGAAATTAAATGAATAATCTCTCCCAAGGCAACTTCTGTCCAACAGTCAAATTATATTGTTTCAGCAAGTTCAACACCAAAGTACTAACATTTTTCAAAATGCCATTTTCCAAACCTTCTGTTCAGTAAAAAATGATGGTGTGCACCGTAGCTAACAGGGCTAGACATCTCATTCTCGGAGGGGGTGAATAATGTGTTTTCAGAATTTTGTTCATAGAATAAGCGTACATTATCTAGTCATGAAGTTATTTATTTTCCCTTCTGTAAATACTCCGATTAATTAATAATGCAACTTTACACGCGGAGCTTCCCCAAGGAAGGACAAGGCACACCACCGACTGCCTTCCGCGCCCGCATGCAGCAGCACAGTGCATCTTTGCAAAGAACGCCTTGACCTAGGTTTTCTTTTGCAGAGAAGGCAACAATGACATCATGATCAGTGGTCTCCAGACACATCAGGCACATGGCAATAGGAAGTTTAAATGAGATAGCAGTGGCATTTACAGCACACAACTGATTAATATAAATGGCTTTGCATTTAGTATGTCAGCTATTTCGATATGGATATACATGCACTGCTTCACAGGGAGGCCTTCTGAGAAGCACATCATCTGATGATTCTGCCACACGAATGTCAAAGCTGAGGCAGCCAAGATGTTGCGAGGTGATAACAATCTTATGGGACCACGGTCACACCTTTCTGGTGGAAACGTCCTTCTGTGGCACATGACTATATTTCACACACTTTCAACACAGATTATTCTAATACATAAAAACCCACGACAGAAATACTTGCTAAGAAAGAAGAAAAAGACTAAATGATTAAAATAAGAACGAATGGTAAGAAAAGAAACATGAATTTGCCATTATTGACTTTAGATACCAATCCAAAGGTCTAGGCTTGTCTATAATTAGATTTTGTAGCAAGTTCCCTTCCATGAAACCTCTTTCACTGAAAAAGAATTAGGTCAAATTTTACAAAGGCAGTAAGAATGTATATGACAGATTTATTCAAATTCCCCACTGCTCCATTAAAATGCGTCCTTTTGCCTCCCTAAACCTAGTGCTGCACAATCAAGTGGCCGTGGCTGCAGACAACCACGCCAGTGGTCTGAGGCTCACAGCGCCCGGCTTCCCTCCTCCTTTCCTTCCTTCCATCCTACGCTAGCTACTAGGACGGGCGCCCGGACAAAGCAACAGTCCATGCTCTGGATTTTCCTACTGGTAGAGAAGGTAAGTGCTATCAGGAAAGAAAGAGAAAGAAAGAAAATAAAAGCCCATTATTTCGGAGAAGGAATGGGGAAAAAAAATCTAGTCCTTAACCACCACTGTATTTGTAAGGCCACCACTGTATTTGTAAGTTAAAAATGTACCTTTTGGGATTAGCTAAGTAATATTCAAAAGCTGACTCGCAATTGGAACAACAGTGGAATTATAAATTTCCTGATCGTTCAGATGGTCAATCACACCAAACTCAACCTTTCAGTTCTGGCCTTGATTTAATTTAGCATTCTGTTTTCCCTTCTGTCCAACATAATTATTCTCAACAACAGACTGGGAAAACAGTTTTGAACGGGGTCAACCACATTAATTTTCTTTTAGGATTTAAAAAGATGTATAGTTTTTAAATATACTTTCTCTCCAACTATAAAGATAAAATATGCTCACTATACAAATCTAGACAAAAACATAGGAAATAAATTAAATTCATTCTTAATGCCTCTATTCAGAGAGAAACTGTTAATTTTGTAATGTTACATAGAAAATACCTAAAACTTAGTGAATATATTACCTTATAATGAATGCTTTAACTGAAGTCAAGGGAAAGAAATCTGTTCACCATGCACTCACCACTGTGTTCTTAGAAAACCTCACAGATGCGTACTTGACATACAGTACCATGAAAGGTCTGCGTGTAACGCCACGAGTAAGAAGAGCTGTGGACTAAAACTGTTCTACCAGAATGTTGTCCAGCTGTTAAATTATGAAATTATACTAGAATGAAATGGTGAGAAATGATGGCCAGGAATACTTGTCCAAATTGCTCAAAATCCCAGGGTACAAACACTGGCACATGGACAATGCATGGTACTTTGACATATCACTAGGCACTGATCGTAACTCAGGATGACCTAGCTTTGCAGGCGAAGCAATGCACACAGTGAAGAGAAGGCCACCACAGGGTGGGACGAGCACAGGCTTCCAAGGCCTCTTCGTGTCTCAGCAGTTTTTCATGGTGTTCTCAAGGCCATAAGAAATAGCTACCAATTCTGTTCATTACATAGTTAGATCCAAACAATTTAATAAATACATACATCCTAACAATTTAGTAGCCATTTACAAAGTAATGTGCATAAACTGAAAGAAATATAGTTTGATTTCACTCTTAACTGAGTGCAGTTACTTACTAATGGGATATCTGCATCTGATCTGATGGGCACCACACAAGGTCTCGCTCTGAACTTGATCAAAGGCTCTCATCCTCATTTCCTGTCCCATACTGATTTGTACAGCATTTGCTTTTCTCACAGAAAGTGCTGAGAATTAACTTTGGAAAGATAAGACTTCATAAAAAAAAACACTGCACGGTCTCTGGACGACCCTGGGCCTTCCTTGAACAGCAGGCTCAGTGCGTCCCTCAGACGCCAAGCCCATCTGACCCACACAGTTTGTTGTGGTGCCCCAGGAGGGTTGACCCCGGGAAGGTCTGGGTCAACACTGTCGCCCAGCCTCCCGTCTCTGTAACAGCGGTAGGACTGTCCAAATAAAAGGCCAACTTTCAAGATTTGATGCTTCTTACACAGAACAGAAACCCAATGGGGCGTACACAGTATTCCTGAGTCATGTGGAGACAAAAGGAGCCCTCCTCCGCGCGGCTTCCCCTGGATCGCACATTCCTCTGGGCTGCGGCACCTACAGAGCTCTCAGACTCACGTGCCCCACTTAGACAGAAGGCTCGCACAACCATGCTGCTCTCTGCTTTCAGAAAAAATAAGCCCATAATTCAAAAGGGGACTGAACAATATGCACCTCAAGCAAGACAGTTAGAAGAAAGGAAAAAACACTAGCAGTCGCCTTGGTTTACAGAATCGTCTGCCATAGAAACTTTAAAAGTAATTCGCATAGGAGGAATAATGCATCCGTCTCCCAAACATGCTCCTGTCCTAATCTCTGGAGCCTGAGAACATGAAGGCTGAGATGGAATCAGGGATGTTGACCAGCTGAGTTAAACAGAGATTACCCTGGATCAGCTGGGTGGGCCCAGCGTGAAGCCAGGGGCCCCAGGAGGGCAACAGTGAAATGGGAGAGGAGAGACAGGCTAGGGATGTAGTCAGGCGGTACCACTGTGCTGACCTTGGGAGCACAGGGGCCTGAGTTCAATCCCTGGTACTGCAGGAGAAGGTGGATGGCTGCCGAGACCAGGGGTGGGGCGACCACAGAAACTGGCAGAGAAGGCAAGGAAGCAGGTTCCCCTCAAGCTTCTGCACTTTGATTTTTCCCTGGTGAGTCCCACAGTGGGCCTCCTGGTACCCTACTGAAGTAGAAGATGATAAAACTGTGTTGCTTTATTTTTTATTGGGGGGTACGAGGGATCAAACTTAGGACTTTGTGCTTCTGAGGTAGGCCTGGTGCCACTGAGCTAAATCCCTTGTCCAAAATTGTGTTAAGTCTCTAAATTTATGGAACTTAATAGCAGCAGCAGCAGAACAACACAGACCCTGAATTAATATTAATAATAAAAATAACAGTGGGCCGGGGATTTAGGTCAGTGGTTTCAGTGTCTGCCTTCTGCCTTGCAAGTGCAAGGTCCTAAGTCTGATCCCTGGTAACCACATACAACAATGCTGGGTGTAGTGACTCATGCTTGTCATCCCATCACTTGGGAGACAGAAGTAGGATTGCTGTGAGTTCAAGGCTTGCCTGGGCTACACAGTGAGCTCAGGGCCAGCCTGAACTACAAAAGCAAGGCCCTGTCTCAAAAAAACCTTTATATATGCTGATATAAATTTAAATTAAGTGATTTATTTTTTTGAGATAGTGTTCCAGGCCATCCTTGATTCCACTAGGAAGCCCAGGCTGGCCTTGAACTTATAGTGATCCTTCTGCTTCAGCCTCCCACGTGCATGGATCACAGGTGCACAACACTATACCCAGCTTTGATATAAATTTTAAATGAATTTGTTTTTCCATGCTATATGCATTTAAGTCAAACAATTTATTCTTTTCCAAATTAAAATGCCAATTAAAATATTTTTTACCTATCGCTTAGGCTCTTTTTAAATGAGATGTCTGGACAAAGGAAAGCTTTTTATAAGTTTAACAATTACAGAAAGCAAGAAAACATTTTAGTATCAGAACATGTAATACACTCTCAGCAAATATTTCTACTTGTACTTCTGTGAAGTGAAAATGTCCTACGCCAAGTCCCAAAGCAGCCTGTTCTCACCTGTGGTCAAAGGCAGGTGTGTGATGCTGTTCAGACAGGTGAGGGTAAACCACGTGGACGACAGCGTGGCCCCGGAGAAGAGGAGGAGGAGGATCAGTTTCAGCATGCCCCGGATAAAATCTGCAAACCTGAAAAGAAACAATTTTCTCTCAGTTCCAGTTGGATTTTTAAGTGCTATTTAAATTAAGGATACAACTTTCATTAAACCAGTGCCAACTGAAGAATTTTCCATACATTCTTTTAATAGCTAGTTAAAGCTTTCGATGTCTAGGCTTTTTAGTTGGCAAACTTTCTTCTGTGTATGATGTTACTTTTTTGTCTTAAAAAACACACAAAATGTCACCTGTTTGGGATCTATTAATTCATACGACACATTCTGAGTGTTTAAATGCCACTTTTATTTTCTCTATGTTTTTCTCTACATTCTAAAACGAACATACCTCCAGGTCTTAGCTAACAGACTGATTTATTGACACAAACATGCAAATATGACTCTCTCGAAATTCAAACTGAGAAGACAAACGCCCACTCCCCGGCCTCTGCAGTCCTGGGTGACCTGGTCCTGCCCTCGCTCCTCTTCTCACTGACGGCTGCGGCTCAGGTCGCTCCGCACAGCGCTGTGCGGCCTTTCGCTTGCCCCGGCCGGTGGGCACGCGGGTACCCCTAGGGTCTCGCGGGGCCCACGCCTGCATACGTCTCAGCTCCCTCAGCCCTCGGTGCCCCCTGAACACGCCCTCTGCATCACAACTCCATATTCTATTCTTCTTCTGTATCACACTGCTCTGCACCAGAAACTGTCATATTTCCGCATTTGCTTATTTTTGTCTTTCCTATCAGACTGTAAGCTTCCTGGGCACAAGAATATGGTATCTGGAATATTAAGTGTTATTCTATAAATCTAGGGACTTTTATAGTGTTCTAAATTCTCAAAATCACTAACATTTTCTGAATCAACAAGAAACTAAAAGGCATGTCAAATATTTTTCTCTATTTTCTGACTGCCTTTTCTCAGATGCAGTTTGTCGACTGTATAAAGTATGATCCTCTGGCTGTATCTACACATAATTTACTCTGTCCTTTAGAATTGCTTTTATTATAGAAAAATCGATCCCATCCTCAGTACATCGCCATGTTCTCTCTACTTTGGATTTTTAAAATTGATTGTAACGTCTACTGTGATTATGTGGCTGTTATTCGTAAGGCTTTCAGTGCAATCCTTGGTGTTGTACTTATTTGACATGATATGGTTCGTCACGTTAGCGCCTTGTAGATTCAAGCAACTTTCTATGGGAGCCGACGCCACCTCTTGGTGGGAAAAATAGATGCATTCTTGCTTGATGAATCTTGTTCTCATCTACTAAAGTTTACAAACAGAAAATCCTATGTCCTCTGAAAAAGGTGTCCCAGCTTGGTAAGACTGTCCCTCAAGACAATGTAGAGCACTTTGTTGTAATTTCAAGTTTAGCGAACACATTTCTGATTTACACGTAGACATGCTGCATAAACTTCCTCATCGGAGAGGCAGGTGAAAAGGTATAAGAGACTAAAACAGCTTTCTGGTACAACTGAGTTAACTATCAGCAAGTTTCTCAGAACCCAATCATGCAACAATAAACTGACCACTGTGGTTTGCAGGTTTGTTTGTCTGTTTGAGACATGGTCTCTATATGGAGATCAGGCTGGCCTTGAACTCACCATGTGAGCTCAGGCTGGCTTCAAACTCATGGCAATCCTTCTGCCTCAACCTCTGGAGTGCAGGGATTATGGTGTGGGCCACCACACCTGGCCCTTGTTTGTTTATTTATTTATTTATTTTGAGACAGGGTCTTGCTTTATGGTTCAGGCTGGCCCTGAGCTCAGCCTCAAACTCACATCGCAGCAATCCTCCTGCCTCTGCCTCCCGAGTGCTGGTATTACAGGCATGAGCCACCATGCCTGGCACTGTGGTATGTGGTACTGGTTGCTGCTGGGCGCGAGTCTCCACACCCAGTATTGTTTGTGGTTACTGGCGAATCGAGTCCGGGTCCCTGTGCTTGCAAGACAGGCGCCGGAACCACTAAACTAACTCCCCGGCCCACGCCCTTGATTATTTTTTGAGACAGTGGCTTACTACCCACTTGGGGCTGGTCTCAAACTTGTGGCATTCTTTCTGCCGTGGCCTGCTGAATGCTGGGATCACAAGCATGCACTATGCCACCTGGGTACGCAGGTTTTGAGCACCCAGACCTTTTAAATGTGCTGATACTCTCAAAGTATTATGGGGACCTACAAGGCAGTACCTTGAATACTGGTCTTTAGCAATATAATTACAAAACATTTATCCAATGTACATATATCCATGAGGAGAATCCATTCTAAGGACTTCTCAAAAAATCAAGTTATGAAAATAATTTAAATATTGATGTTAAGTTAAAGAAATTGTTGATACTGGCTTCTGACTTCAGGGAAAGGGAAGTAATTTTTAGAATTTCCATGTCAACAATAAAAGCAGAAGTGTCTTTGTTATTTTCCTACTTAGTTGTATCTATACGCAGTTTAAAATTAAGTGGCTGTCAAAAATGGAGAGAAAGGAGCATGTGATGTGTCATTTCTGATACATAATAGTTGACCTATTTAGTGTTCAGCAAAATACTGATCGGTGATGACTCACTGGAGTTGGCTTGGAGATCTAATTAGAAAAATTAGGTATGATTCTCATCAGAATGTGACAGGTCAGTGTATTTTAGTATCAGTAAAGTGATTTCCTCCAAATAATATATTCCTGCCCTGGTTCTTTAGCTTTTAGATTTTGTTCTTATGTTTTCTTAACTTACAGAAACCTCAAAGAAGTTTAGAAGTTAGTGTCAGTTTATTCTGTCATTATCCCTGGACTACAAAAGGCCTGTGTCATTTATATTTAAACATTTAGATAATGAGGTGATTCCCTAATATGTAATTAGATTCTCCTTTCCTACTAAAGCTGACTGCCCAGTTTTTTTTTTTTTTTAATTTAACAAGGTAAAATGACTTGGGGAGTCAATGAATATTATCTCTTTGAAGACACTGAGAGTAGTTTTATAGGCAGTCACCTAAAAAAGTGGCATTTTCATTCTTTTTTAAAATAAATGAAACCCTTTCCTTCTGATTTATGTTAAAAAGGTGCTGCCAAAATGGATTCAGATTAAAGGGAGTCTGACGAAACCGGAAAACCTTCATGGATAGTTTTTATCGAAATGGGACAACCATCGGCTAAAAAGGCCCAGAAGGAAAACCTGCCAACCAAGAGACTGCTTTTGCATGGGAACTTCTAGAGATGCTCTCATACAGGGCTCGACTCCTTTTAAAATTCTTGTTAACTACTGATTTGTCTTTATTATACCACTTTTCTTTGGGTTTCTTTGACAATTCTGTTTGCTTAATGACCCTAGAATACATTTTCAGGGCCCAAATATTGTTTTAGAAAGGCCCACTACTGAGAAAGTCTCCTGAACAGCCAGTTCTCTTTGATGCATGTGAATTTGCTGCAGTCTGAACGGCACCATTTTCTGACCTCAACCTGCAGGGCCTTCCCCTGGATTTGAGCGTTCTTGAAGGGAGCCTATTTCTCTCTGGGCTCTGGCCCTCTTCTGTGCACTCGTATGTTGGATAAGAAATGTTCTCACCTAGGGGCCGGGGAGTTAGCTCAGTGGTTCCGGCGCCTGTCTTGCAAGCGCAAGGGCCCGGGTTCGATTCCCCGGTAACCACATAACAATAGTGGGTGTGGAGACCCACACCCAGCAGCAACCAGTACCACATACCACAGTGCCGGGCGTGGTGGCTCACGCCTGTCATCCCAGCACTCGGGAGGCAGAGGCAGGAGGATTATGATGTGAGTTTGAGGCTGAGCTCAGGGCCAGCCTGAACCACAAAAGCGAGACCCTGTCTCAAAAAAAAACCTTAAAAAAAAAAACAAAAACAAAAAAAACAAACAAAAAAAAAGAAATGTTCTCACCTTGCCATAGCTATGCCAACAACACAGCCTCCAACTATGGACCAAAATCCAATCCAGCCGGCGTCTACCTGTTAACAAAGGAGCAGACACACTTAATGGGAGACTTCATTTAGAAGAAATAAAAAATTCTCAGTAATCAATACAGAACACCTGAAAGGCAAGCGATCTAGGAAATAGTACTTAAGACAAGGGGTAGGTGGGGCCAGAGATTTAGCTCAGTGGTTCTGGTGCCTGTCTTGCAAGTACAAGGGCCCAGGTTTGATCTCAGCAACCATAAACACCAATACTGGGCTCACGCCTACCAGCAATCAGTACCACATAACAAAGCGTCAGGCGTAGTATCTCATGCCTGTAATCCCAGCACTTGGGAGGCAGAGGCCGGAGGATTGCTGTGAGTTTGAGGCTGAGCTCAGGGCCAGCTTGAACTACAAAGTGAGAACCTGTCTCAAAAAAAAAGACAATGGGTGTAACTAATTAACACAAACATGATTAAGCTCTTGGTTAACTTTTTAGTGGAATTTTTAAATCAAAGTAATCTATGTCACTAAACATTTTCAGGCACTGTGCTAAGACAGTGGGAAAAGGACAGAGGATGGTCACTGACTTCAGAAAGCTAAAATATAACCAAACTAGATGAAACTACTAGGAACTAATCTGGCACTAAAATACCTAGAAATATCTACAAATGCAATGATGTGGCCAGACTCTCTGCAGAGCAGTCTGAAGGCCACACTTCCTCATCGCTCATCTAGCACACCACACTGTCATTTGCCTTCTTCATAACTTACGTTCTAAGTTTTAGTCGTCTTTGTTTTTAGAATGGAGAAAATAAAGCTTGTCTGAAGGTGAAGTCAGTCAGTAAGTGTAAGGTGCCAATGGACGTCAGCTGCTATGATAGCTGAAATCCTGTGTGTCCCTAACAGTACTGGTGCCTTTTTTCTTCTTTTCTCTTTCCCATTACCACGCTTGTTTATTATTACTTTATTTCTTACTTCCAGACTCTTGCCACAGCCTTCAAAACGGTCTTTACAATCTGTCTTGCCCTCTATGGCCAGAAGTTACCATCTCATCACTCTACTTCCCCACTTGGAAACAGCTTCTGGCTTTCCTTGTGGCTAAGAAGTCAAGTCCTATTTGACCTGGCACTTGAGAGAGCCCAAACTGACTGAGTCAGACTTTTCATCACTCTTGTGTCAGGGACTGTTACCGCCTGCTGAATGTTGTTTTCTACCCGAGTACTTGGCTCGTACCTCCCCCTGCGCCTAAGCTCTCCTTCCTGTGCATGAGCAGGAGTGAGACTGCCACTTCCGGTTAGACTGTAGAAGGCAGCTGCATGCCTTCCCTGTCCGCCACCTGGAGACTGGACGTGGTCATCCGGCTGCCACTTGCAGATAAAGACAAACTCCAGGAACACAACAGCTTCGACGTGGAGGCAGCAGGAGGAACCGTCCTCCAGACAGTGACCAGCTGTCCTGGACTACGCACACTGTCTAATACTGTTACGTGAAACAGGAATAAACCTCTTCTGAAGGGTCAAAATTGGGGCAGTCTACTTCTTACACCTACATCTTCTTAGCCCACTCTAAGGAATACAACGACTTCATGCAAGTCTTTTATTCTACCTGTATTTGCCAGCAGAAGCAAATATACATATGTAAATGTCTTTGGAGAAAGACAGCAAGCAGAGGCCTACCTTATCTCTAGTTTTTCATACCACTGGCAACTGGGGCGAGAGCACTGCAGACCAAACAGCATACTGCCCTTTCAGCACTCAACTTATCTCAGGGTTAAAGCCCCACTTTACACAATCTCAGTCCCTGAAACTAGATTATGGTGATCCTCAGGCTCCTACCAGAATGAACATAAGTTCTATCTGCAGGAAAACGACATCCTCTTAAAGCTTAAATTGGTTCTATAACTTTTTACATGTCAGTCAAAAATCTGCTGAATACACGAAAAGATAAGGACAGATGACTGAACACCAAAACACACGGGGATCGAGTTATGAGATAAAGGCTTTTAAAAAGTTATTTTAAAGAGATCAAAACAAAAAGATAAAGCATTTCTAGAAACATAAACTATAAATAAACAAAATCAGAGTCATAACAGAAATACAAGAATTAACACCAACTCACGGATGAAGTTAATGTACCTGATAACTGAAGTAGTGTGTTGGAAGAAAGAGGAGGTAACGTACTCAGTCCAAAGCAGACTAAAATGTGATTATGGAAAGTTAAGACAAGAGTAAGAGATGTAGGGAACACGGATAAATGTATAACATAGATAAATTAGAGAAAATGGAACAAAAGTTTAGAAGAGACACTGGCTAAGAATTTTCAGAAACTGAAGAGAGCTATCAAACCTTGCATTTGAAGAGACCTATAAACTTCAAGTAGAAAACATTCAGATAGAAACTACCACTGAGTTAATGTCACAGTGAAAACTGCAGGAGCCAGTGAGAAACAGGAAATCTCTGAAGGCAGCTTCCAGTTTGTGAGCTGGCTTCTCAGGTGACACTGAGAATGACAAGAGAGTATCTTTAAAGAACCAGAAGTAAATAACTGCCAAGCAAGAATTTGCTGCCTAACAAAATCTTCAAAATTAAAGGTGAAATGAAGACACTTTCAGGCAAAACAAAAGATAAAAAAGCTAGGTGCAGCGGTGCAGGTCTTTTATTTCAACTACTCAGGCGGCAGACAGAAGAATCCTAAGTTCAAGTCCAGCCTGGGCATTTACTTAGACGCTAGCTCAGACAGAGGGCAGTGGTGCTGGGGAGAGAGCTTAGTGAAAAGTATTTTGGGGTTCAATCTGTGAATCTCTTTCCCCAAACCAAACAAACAAAAACTCACACAAGAAAGTGCATCACCAGCACACTAGTACAGCAAACAGACAGACAGACACCTCCCCCAGTGAACCGGCCCCGCCTGGTGGAAGAAAAAAATGACCACAGAAAGGATGAGGATAAAATGATCTCAGGGTGAGTCCAACTGAACACTGACTATGTAAACAATAAAATAATACTGTTGTAGTTAAAATATGATAAAGTTATACAAAATTAGAGGGCTCCTAAGGACCTTGAACTGTCCCAGAAAAGGAACATGTTCTAATTTGTGAATGATACTGGCAAATCAAATACACATTTCTGTACTGTTATGGTAACCAGTAGATACTAAGAGTTTATAACTACCAAGATAAAGAAGGGGAAAACAGAAAAACAAAACTATTCCATCAATCCAGAAAATAGTAGGAAAGAGGGAAAAGAAAAATATCACAGCAAAGTGAAAACCAATAGCAAGATAGTTATCTGGACCCAAATTTATCAGTAATTACATTTAATGTGAATGGATTAAATATTTCAAGTAAAACACAAGGCATTAAAGAAAAAATAGTATGTTCGTTATAAAATATATCCAAGAAAACTGTGACAGTGAAACAATGTAAAAGGATAAACCATGTAAACACCAACCAAAAGTACGCTGGGGTAGTCAGACATGGTGCGCACACCCTACTGCAAAATGTTAAAAAAAGGCTAAGGATGTAGTTCAGTACAAAGGTCCAGGGTTTAATTCCCAGTATCATCACCCACCCCCCAAAAAAAGATTTCAAGGCAAAACGTATCACTTAGAAATAAAGAATATTTTATACAGCTAATTCACTAATAGGCAATGACAACTCTGAATCCATGTGTAACTGATTATATATTCTTAAAACATACACAGCAAACACTGGCATAAAACAAGAGAGAAATAGACAAGTTCATAATAATTGTGCAGGGTTTTAACACATCTCACCAATTAATTTGTAGAATAGCCAGTCAAAAACATAAGTGTGAATAACATAAACACTTAATTTAACTGACAGGTAAATACTACATTTAAGAATTATAGGGTATAACTTCCCATATATATGTCAAAAATTTTGAAAATACTGGACTGGGGATTTAGCTCAGTGGTTCCGGCGCCTGTCTTGCAAGCGCAAGGGCCCGGGTTTGATCCCCGGTAACCACATACAATACTGGGTGTGGAGACTCACGCCCAGCAGCAACCAGCACCACATACCACAGTGCCGGGCGTGGTGGCTCACACCTGTAATCCCAGCACTCGGGAGGCGGAGACAGGAGGATTGCTGTGATGTGAGTTTGAGGCTGAGCTTAGGGCCAGCCTGAACCACAAAGCGAGACCCTGTCTCAAAAAAAAAAAAAAAAAAATTAAAAATACTGAAATCAGAAAGTGTATCTTATGACCATAATTATGCAGTTTAAGTAGAAAAAAAAAGAATTAGAGAATCTTTAACGGTTTGTAGATGAAGAAATTCCCCTGTTGGGGCAGCAATTTAGCTCAGTGGTTCTAGTAAGTGCCTTGCCAACTCAAGGTCTGGTTCGATCCTGGTAACCACACACAACAATGCTGGGCGTGGTGACTCAGCCTACCAGCAACCAGTACCACATACCACAAAATGGGCGTGGTGGCTCACGCCTGTAATCCCAGCACTTGGGAGGCAGAGGCAGGAGGATTGCTGTGCTGTGAGTTGGAGGCTGAGCGCAGGGTCAGCCTGAAATACAAAGCGAGACCCTGTCTCAAAAAAAACAAAAACCCTAAAAAAAAAGAAAAGAAATTTCCCCGTAAACAAACCATGGTTCAAAGAAGAAATCATTGTAGATACAAGAACACATTTTTAACTGAATAATAATGAAAATACTACTAAGTGAAATTTATGAGGTGAAGCAAAAGCTGTGTCTTGAAATGATTTTAAAAAAGCTAAACATCAAGGATCTTTATCACTAATTAGAAAAAAGAGAGGTGAGCAACTTCCCCCTAAAATTCCAGAATAAAAATATAAAGATAGAGACAGAAATCAATGAAATAGAAAAAAGTATTGAATAAAAACCCACCGGTGACACTGTTGAAGAGAAAAGACATGGCTGAGCAGGTCCCGGGATGACTTACCTGGAGCACAATAAGTCACCAGATGACAGACACCCAACAACTTTTTGCCAATAAATTTGAAATGCGACAGACATTACAGAAATGTAAAACTTGCCAAAACTGACAATAAATGTGAAATTGGAATAATCCTGTTACTATTAAAGACACTGAATCCATACTTCATATCTTTTAATAAAAAAACTAGGTATCTTAAAGAATTCCATCAAATATTTAGGAAAAACAAAAGATCAAAAACACCAATCTTATACAAACTCTCTAATAGAAAGGGAGGGAATATTTCCTCAGTTGCTGTTTAAGATCAAGTAAAACCTGGCTATTAAAATCAACAAAGATTGGACAAGAAAGAAAAACTATACCAGTTTCATTCATGAATTTAACTGCAAAAAAATGAGTAAACTAATCCAGTGATATATACAACATATAATATACCATGACAGGTTGGATTTAGTCCAGGAAGAAAACGTTTATTTTATTCCATTTCAATTTCAAATTAAACAGTCACATGTAGCTAGTGCTCTTATATCTGCAGGTACACAAGATAACACAGAGAGACAGACTCAAATTCAAAGCAAATACAGCTCTAAAACTGTTACAGTCTAATGCAGGGTTAAATCCAGACTAAGAGCTGGTATCTACTGACTCCTTTCTTCTTTTTTAAATATGGGTCACGCTTTCCTAGGGTGTTTCCTAAAACTGTATTTTGAATGTTGTGGAGGCTGAATGTGGAGATTCTGGACAATGGTCTCTTTCTCTAAAACAGCTGACTAGTGTTCTGAGAGGCAGTTCAATTACTGGCTGACCATTCTGAATTTGACTGCACAGGCTGGTTGGGTGGGTGCTTCATTGGATAAGCAGAAATCAAGGCGTTTCTCCAGCCCCTCACTCGGAGGATCACGCTCCACATTTCCTCTGCAGTTTTTCAGGGCATGACTTAGGCTTTGTGGATGGTGGGTCTAATACAGTAGACGAGGTCCCCGGGTCCACAGTTTGGCTTTCCCAGGGTCTTAGCAGAAGCGAAAGATTTAATGAAGTGTTAATGAGGTAGTATGTATTAGCTGGGCCAGAACTTCAAGACACTGTGCAGCCTTTACTATCTCTCTTCTGCTTTCAACCTCAAGGAAGTCTCCTATGTTATGCCTTTAGCAGCTTTTCCCTAATATAAATATAATAAATGGGCTCATTTTCCAGCCAGAAATTACTGGGGCTCCCACACACAATCTCCTGGGGAATCTTTCTTTTCCACAACTCCCTTGTTTATGTATCAGTAAGATATACCACATCTGTAGGGACTGACATCACTATAATGGCATACAAATATAGCCATAAATGGCTAAAATTTAAAAAATAACATTATCACACGACCAAGTGCTGGTCATGATGTGGCACAATGAGAAACGTCATGTACTGCTGGCAGACTTGTAAATGAATGCAAACGGTTTGGACACGCTTGGCCTCGTCCACCAAAGTATGAATAACTAAATTTCAAATAACCAGCAATTCCATTCCTAGATACATATCCAACAGAGCTTGTAAGGGAAGCATGAGACAGGGATAAGAGTGTTCCCACGCCACTGTGTGCATCAGTCAAAATAATCCAATGGTTTATCAAAGCAGAACAGAAAAACTGTATACTCATGCAGTGGAATTTCCTGTGATACTGGCATGGTGATTTCTCCCACTTGCTCCTCTAAATCAACCTGTCCTTCCTACCAGGCTATACAGAAGCAAAGATAAAGAATGGATGGTACCAAGCGTGGTGAAATGGTAAATGTAGCCTTTTTGAGACCAGAGAAAAATAAAAAGTTAGATGTAGGAAGAGTTGTTGGTTGTTGTCTATGTGAGGTTTTCCCGGCTGGAGAGGTGAGGCCCAGAGTCAAGCACAGACCCGGGGAATGTTTCTGGAACTTCTGATTTATTCAGGCTTAGGCGTCACATATATAGCAATAGGTCACAGGGCGGGGTGAAGGCTAGGAGGAAAGGAGGGTCTATAGGATTGACCTAGGGTTTTGCCCAATAAGAGAACTTTGTGAGTAGGTGGTCTATATGGCATTAGCTATGGGGGAAGATGAGGCAATGGGTGAGAGAAAAGAGGGGTGGGGCTACCAAGATGGCCACTAACAAGGTTCAACGTGTGGGAGCGAGTGTGCTCAAGCCTCTAAGGGTCTCTGAATCTGCAGGGAGACGGAGTCTCAACCTTTAGGCTCAGGAGACAGGCACACGGTTCACTTGCCCTAGCCAGACTTGAAGCTCTCCCTTAAAGAGTAATATATTTAATAATGGGTCAAATCTCTTCACAAAGTTTGAAAATAAATGATGTAGTCAACAAAATGAATTTTTCATCTTCTACTTAGTAGCATCATTATTAATAGTACCAAAAGAAATGTAAAATCATGTCTGTTATCAAGGTGTTGTTTTTAATGGCCCTAGACTCACTATGTATCCCGAGCTGACTGAACTCATGGCGATACTCCTACCTCAGCTTCCCTAGTACGGGGATTAGGGCGTGCACTACCACGTCCAGCTGTCAGCAACTTTTTAACTGTTCCACAGAAGCTGGCCTTTGCCACAATGATTAAGGACAACGTTTTATTCAGTCTTTGAAACTGAATCAAGAACATATAACCAGTATTTATAAATTAAATGAGCTGAACTACCTATAACAAATAAATAAAATACTTACTTGACTGACATGAACTGGTGTTAAAATTAAGTCCAGAACTCCAGACCAGCCAGCAAACACACCAAGTGGTATAGCATATGCTAAAGCAATCATCAAAAATCTCAAGTTGCTATAAGATGGAAGTAAGAGAAAACAGTATTACAAATTATCAGTCAAGAATTTAAACTCTTATTCATTAACAATGTAACTGGAAACACTAGAATCAAAAACAGAAAATATTTTTCTGTTTGTTAGTATATTCAGGTTGCTTTATTTAACTGCATAAGAATAATCCTTTTCCTATATTGATTAAAATTGCCAATGTTTATTGTATTGTATTATTTACTTAACATTACTTCACAGAATGAGTAGTCAATAAGTTTATCTTTATCATTAATTAAGTGTATTGGTACAACTCAGATACGCATAATGATCACATTCATTGTGTAGAATGTGTACCTGTACATAATGTATCTTGATTCATATTTTTCCCATTTCCCTCTTTACCTTCTACTCCACTTTTATTTCCATTTTCACCTTTCTTTCCTCTTTTTTCTTCTTTTCCCTCCCTTCCTTCCTTCCCCTTTCTACCTTCTGTTTGTGCCCCTTCCTATCTGAACATCTTCCTTTTCATGATATCTGTAATACATTTGGGCCCTTATTTACACTTTCAGTTTCTCACATCAGAGAAAGAGTGTCATATTTATATATGTGTGTCTGATTTATTTCACTTAAGAGTATGGTCTCTCAGTATATCCATTTATCTACAAATGTCTCAAGTTTATCCTTCTTTATGGCTGAGTAGTAATTCATTAAAAAAAAAAAAATCACATCTTGCCAGGGTTTAGCTCTGCATTTCCCTGTCTGCCTTGTAAGCAAAAGGGCACAAGTTTAAACCTTAGTACCAAAAAAAAAAAAAAAAAAGGGGGGGGGTTGGGGGGAAACCCCTACATCTTATCTATTCTTTAGTTGATGGATATTTGGGTTGTTTCTAAGGTTTAGTTATTACAAACTGTGCTGCTATAAATATGAGTGTGAATAGGTTAATTGCTATAGTATGATGCCCTTAATTTTTTCAGAAAGGTACCAAGAGGAAGACAGCTAGATCAGGTAGTTATGTCCCAGGGAACTACCTGTAGCATGTAAGACCTTTCCCATAATAGCAAAGGCATGTTAATTCAAAATTTGAAAATGCAATTGACTTGTTTTCATTTTAATGCAATATAGGAAACACTGTTCAATGAGTACTTTTCAAATTTAATGAAATCTAAAAACATATCAATTACTACCAAAGGAAATTTAATGTCCAAGGTGAGATATGCTGTAAAGCTAAGGTATATACTGGATATCAAAGACTTAC
>PVIR01011562.1:24418-47042 GCA_004026965.1 Petromus typicus
TTTTTTTTTTTTTTGAGACAGGGTCTCGCTTTGTGGTTCAGGCTGGCCCTGAGCTCAGCCTCAAACTCACATCACAATCCTCCTGCCTCTGCCTCCCGAGTGCTGGGATTACAGGCGTGAGCCACCATGCCCGGCACTGTGGTATGTGGTACTGGTTGCTGCTGGGTGTGGGTCTCCACACCCAGTATTGTTATGTGGTAACTAGGGAATCCAACCCGGGCCCTTGCGCTTGCAAGACAGGCGCCGGAACCACTGAGCTAACTCCCCGGCCCCTCAAATATATTCTTATTGGACAGTATTAGTACAGAAGATATAAAACGTAGCTTTTTACTACAAGCAATTTACCATCCTAGGGAAGACAGAGACAGGCAAAGAGAACCAACCAGAGACAGCTACTGATGAATCAATAAAAACTCATTACAACTAACTGGGGAAGTAAGATCTAAAAGATAAATCCAAGTAACTCAACTGCCAATCAAAATGAACAGCCATGCTCTCTATACGTCCAAGGATCAGATTTCATCCCTGGGCACTTCAGCCTTTGACAGTGGATTGAACTACAGTTTAAGTTATACCAATAAAATAATACATCATCATCATCATCATAATTATTATTATTATTTTGCGGTTTTCTTGAGATGGGACCTCACTATGTAGTTCAGGTCAGCTTTGAAATCACTATGTAGCTCAGGCTGGCTTGAACTTGTGGCGGTCCTCCTTCCATCCTTCCAAGTGTTGGAAGTACAGGCATGTGCCATCAAGCCCGGCTAATAAAATAACACATTAGTTTCTCAAAGTATGAACATCCTGGTGGTACATGAGATAGTTTTAGGTGATATGAATACAATATTTATTTTATTCAAATACTGAGTAGCATCTGCTTATTTAGCATGCATTAACATATACAAAATAAATAAAACAATCTATATATTGGGAAAAATACAATAAACATAAAATTCGATTTAATAGGCACTATTATTAGATTCAAGTTGCTTTATAAAAGAAATTTAAGGAAAGTTAAAAGTTTGATAGTAATGGTGATATGTAGATAAGGCAAATAGTAATTTTGTTTTGGGTGATGTTTAAGATAGATTTCTGACAGGTAATAAAAGTATTTATTAGCATTTTGTCAATATTCACAACCTGCTTAATGGTTACTAAAATGACTATTTTGAATTCTCCTTAAAAATATTAAATTAAGCTGGGGATGCACATCTGTAATCCTGGTACTCTAAGAGGCTAAGGCAAGAGGGTGCCAGTTCTAGCCTCGTCTGAGCAATTTAGCAAGACCCTCTCTCAAATGAAAAGTAAAGTAGTTTAGTGCAAATGCCCTAGGTTCAGTATACACACACACACACACATGCACGCACACACGCTACACTGCAGTCACAAACACTCAATGACCCTACATAGATTCACCTCAATAATCTGCAAAAGCTGCGCCGGTAACTCAGCCGCTGGCTCGCTGCAGCAACACTGGGAGGAAGGGGAGGCCGGGGTGGGAAATAAGCTAGCGTTGCAGAGAATATTAAGCAGACAACTCCAAATTCTGAAAGAAAACAATAAGTCTTCATTGATAACATGAAAAGTTCAGGATTTCAAATACGTATTTAACAAATATTTCCTAAGCATCAAGCTAAATACAGTACTTACCCAGCCTTTCTTTCAATCTGGTAGGAAAGATGGATATATACAGACAGAATTTCAGCAGGCCTCATGCAAGAAGTCCTGCTATGAACAAGCAAGAATGGTGGTATTGTACTATATGGACAGAACGACTGGAGGGGTAAACGGATGGTAACTCTAGGGAACAACTGTATGTTAAAACCCAGCAGTACTCTACTGCAGAAGAGATCCTCAAACAGGAGTAGCATGATGTCTACTAAGCACGGAGCTTGGAAAAAATATGAAAGAAAACTGCTAAGACTAGATGGACAAAGTGTGATCAACAAGATTTCTGAAGCATGTGGAGAACAGATCGAATTTACAGACTGTACAAGAAAGGAAAGCATTCCCTGTAAGAAGCCAAGGAAAAGCACATTATAAACACAAAACTTCTAGATAATATAGAGTATTAAACAATAAGAAGTACAATGAACTTCTAAACCGTCTGAGTTTGGCCCCATTACGGAAGGGCGTAGGATTCCCCATCTTTCCCTCCACAGGGATGGTACTTGGCAATACCAGCTTTTGTTAAGTGTGCCCAATGTGGCGGAAAAACGTAGTAGTAAGAGCAAAGTCAGAACACGTGGAGTGCTAATATACCTGTGCTAATCCTATAGTATCCTGCAATTTGGGTGAATACCTTAACTCCATCTGGGCCAATAAAGGGATTGAATTTAGTGATTTCCACTGAAGGGAGAAAAAGACAATAAAATAAAGAGCCAACGAGAACTGACTGTTGGATAATTCTAGGACTCTATTCTTAGTGAATAGAACAATCCTCCTGCATGACAAGAATTTCTACTTCTGAAAGGCAAGAACGTCAGCATTCTTTTGGATGTTCTCAGTCACTTTGTTCTTTGTTAATCTGAGTAGCATGCAGTTGAATCTTTTAAACTTACAGTTCTTTCAATTATTAGTAACACTGATAAATGTATATCTTCCATATATTTTTGGATATTTTTCCTGTGATTTCCGCGTGTTTTTTTGTTTTATTTGTTTTTTGAGATAGGGTCTCACTTTGTAGTCTAGGTTGGCCCTGAGTTCAGCCTTGAATTCACAGCAATCCTCCTGTCTCTGCCTCCCGAGTGCTGGGATTATAGGATTGAACCACTAGGCCTGGCACTGTGGTATGTGGTTCTGATTGCTGGTGGGCGTGAGACTCCATGCCCAGCATTGTTGTGTGTGGTTATTCGGGATTGAACCTGGGCCCTTGAGCTTGCAAGGCAGGCACTGGAACCACTGAGCTAAATCCCCGTCCCTCCTTGTTCATATTTTTGATCTTCTTTCTACAGATATTTTTGTAAGTAGCTTCATGACATAACTTGCACAACATAACATATATTTTAATGTGCACAATCCACTGATTTTTAGTAGTTTTATCCAACTATGTAACCATTACCATAATCTTCTGGTCAAAACCCTGTATGCATCTCCTAGCTGTAGTTAACCACCAATATGCTTTCATGGATTTGACTATTAGGACATTTCATGTCATTGTGACTGGCTTTTTTCCGTTTGCACAATGTTTTCAAGGGTCACCATCTATAGTATATAACAGGACTCTAATGTTGTCAGTATCAGACTGTTTTCACTAGTGTGACTCGGTCATGATTTTGGATTGAGAAGTATGAATTCTCCAGAACTGTTCTTTTTCAAGATTGTTTTAGTGGGGCTGGAGATTTAGCTCAGTGGTTCCGGCGCCTATCTTGCAAGTGCAAGGACCCAGGTTGATCCCTGGTAACCACATACAATACTGGACGTGGAGACTCACGCCCAGCAGCAACCACTACCACACACAACAGTGCCGGGCGTGGTGGCTCACGCCTGTCATCCCAGCACTCAGGAGGCAGAGGCAGGAGGATTGCTGTGATGTGAGTTTGAGGCTGAGCTCAGGGCCAGCCTGAACCACAAAGAGAGACCCTGTTTCAAAAAAAAAAAAAAAAAAAGAAGATTGTTTTAGCAATTGCTGGCCCTCACATTTTTTAAGACAAATTCCAGGATTATCTTGTTAATTTCTACAACAAAGGGAACTGGGATTTTCATAGGATTATACTAATTTGTAGAAAACTTTGGGAATATCTCTGTAAGTTCAACTCCCCAACCCATGAACATGAGATAACTTTCTATTTCTTAGGTCTTTAATTTCTTTTTTTTATTTTTATTTTTGTTTTTTATTTTGTTTATTTATTTTTTTAAACAGGGTCTTGCTTTTGTGGTTCAGGCTGGCCCTGAGCTCAGCCTCAAACTCACTTCACAGCAATCCTCCTGCCTCTGCCTCCCAAGTGCTGGGATTACAGGCGTGAGCCACCACGCCTGGCACTGTGGTATGTGGTACTGGTTGCTGCTGGGCATGAGTCTCCACAACCAGTACTATATGTGGTTAACCGGGGATCAAACCCGGATCCTTGCGCTTGCAAGACAGGCACCGGAATCACTGAGCTAAATCCCCGGCCCAGGTCTTTAATTTCTTTCAATAGTGTTTTGTAGTCTTCAGAGTTTTATACTTCATTTGTTAAATCTGTATTTTGTTTGTGATACATGGTACTTTTTAATGCTGTTACAGATTGTTTCTCTAATCATATTTGGATTCTTTTTGCCAATGTACAGAAATAAAATCTTTTTTATATCTTATATTTTAATAACTTGTTGTACTCATCTTTTATTTTTTATTTTTATTTTTTTTAGGTTTTTTGAGACAGGGTCTCGCTTTGTGGTTCAGGCTGGCCCTGAGCTCAGCCTCCAACTCACATCACAATCCTCCTGCCTCTGCCTCCCGAGTGCTGGGATTACAGGCGTGAGCCACCACGCCCGGCACTGTGGTATGTGGTACTGGTTGCTGCTCGGCGTGAGTCTCCACGCCCAGTATTGTATGTGGTTACCGGGGAATCGAACCCGGGCCCTTGCGCTTGTAAGACAGGCGCCGGAACCACTGAGCTAACTCCCCGGCCCTGTACTCATCTTTTAGATTTATCAGTTTGTTAGTGGACTTTAGAGAATTTTTTATAGTCAAGATCATGTAATTTTCAGTAGGGATGTTTACCATTCTTTCTTTCCCATTTCGATACTTTTTATTTCTTTTTCTTTCCAGTGACACTAACTAGAATATCCAGCACGATGCTAAGCAGATGTGGTAAGCTGGACACTCTCAATTTGTACAGTATTAGGAGAACTATATTCCTACTTTGACAATTAAATATAATGTTACCTGTAATTTATTTATTTATCTATTTCTGGATTTGGTTTGCTAGTGTTGTGATATGGTTTTTTTTTTTTTTTTTTTTTTTTTGAGATAAGGTCTTACTTTGTAGTTCAGGCTGACCTTAAACTCACTATATAGCTCAGGATGGCCTCCAACTTGCTGCGATCCTCCTGCCTCAGCATCTTGAATGCTAGAATTACAGGCATGAGTTATTGATCTCTTTTGTATCGACACTCATAAGAGATATTGGTCCACAGTTTACTTTTCATAAAGTACCTTTGTCTGGAATAATTTAAGAGTCTTTAATCCTTTAAGGCAATAATTCTGGTAAAAGTTATTTTTACTAGACTAAAGAATTACAGACCGCATTTCAGAAAGGCAGACAAGTGGACTCACCTATGGTTTCAGTGTGAAAACATTAAAGAAGTACAGTGTGCCCTTGACTTATGAACTGAATTCATTCTCAAGGGCCGGTTGCAGTCAATTGTTGGTCAACCGAAGGCTCAGGCTTCTCAATGCAGCCTTCAAAATCCCTCTCCTATATAGAGGTGGATCTCAATGTCCTTACAGAGAGACTAGCCAGGATTTCTCAGTTAACTCCACACAGGAAAGGATGCTGCAATGTTATTTCCAGAACTTCTTAACGGTTAAATTTGTATCCAAGACCATCTGGCAACATAAGCAGCCAGCACTTGGATCATAACTCAAGACTCTGGTCATAGGTTAAAACTAAAATACTAGCAGTAACCTAAGTTGTTCGTTATCTCAGGTCGGTTGTAACTGGAGGGTCCACTGTAACTAGGAAGTGGTGAGAAAGAACCCTGCCTGACCCCAGGGAAGGCATAACCCAAAGGGACACAGCTTTAGTACATGCCCTGTACTGCCTAAAATCCAGCCATTTAAAAGGCAGGATCACTGCCTAGGTTTTTAAGAAAATGAAAGACATTATCAAAATAAAATTTAAAACTTATCGGCTTTTATTTCTATTCACTTATTTTTACACTTCGATTTTTAAAACAGGAATGACTTGTATATAGTTGTGATTATTGATGTTGATTATAAATTGGTTGGCTGAGGAGCAAATTCGATTAGTAAGGCATATTTCTAAGCGTGTCTCTCTGGAGCCTTTCCCCTGTGTTCTATCTCCTCACACCATGAAGCGAGCAGCTCTACTTCACCAGTTCCTTCTCCCAGGATGCTCCCACCTTGAAGTTCTAGCTAGCAAAGCAATGAATTCTTTGAAGCAGAGTTAAATTAAACTTCTCATTCTTTAGTTGCATAATTAGGCATTAGGACCAAGCAGTGAAAAGTTGACTAATGCAATACTCGCAGAGGTTTAGTGCTTTATGCACTGACACTGTTCCTGCTTTCAGTTTTATACCCTCTAAAGCATAAGTTTAAATGTAAATCTCATTAGTAACTTTGACATAAACTTCTGAGTGTGATACTGTGTCTCTGGGAAGCTGCACCTCACCATCTAAATCTGTACCAGGTGATCTTCTCCTGAACTTTAGGCGCCTACAGGCCCTCTGCTCCATACACTGCCCATCTCTCTGATCTACAGCTGTATTTTCCTGTCTTCGTCCTTCAGCGCAGGAACCACGTTCATGGCATATAGGGGCCCAGGATATATGTGTTAAAGCCAGGATGGTGGGGCATGACTATAATCCCAGAACTCAGGAGGCTGAGGCAGGAGGGTCGCCATGAATTTGAGACAAGACTGAGCTGCACAGTGAGTTCAAGGCCCTGAACTACACAGTGAGATCTTGTCTTAAAGAACAAACAAGTTTATTAAATTAAAAATGAATAAATAAAGTGCTGGGGATTTAGCCCAGTGGTTCCGGTGCCCGTCTTGCAAGTGAAAGGGCTTGGGTTCAATACCCCGGTACCACATACAATACTGGGTGTGGATACTCACGCCCACAGTAATCAGCACCACATACCACAGTGCCGGGCATGGTGGATCATGCCTGTAATCCCAGCACTTGGGAGGCAGAGGCAGGAGGACTGCTGTGATGTGAGTTTGAGGCTGAGCTCAGGGCCAGCCCGAACCACAAAATGAGACTCTGTCTCAAAAAAAACAAACAAAAAACGCAGTCTAACAAAAAGCTTAAGAATTTGCAGTTACCTGAGTACAGCACAGTCTCGATGCGATCTTTAATGTGCGCCCTGCTGCTCTCAGCGGCAAGGAGGGGTGAGGTCCCGTTGGGAGCCGGAACCACGAGCGGTCCAACCAGAAACGCACACGCCCCACCCAGATAACTGAGCATGGACGCGATCGCGGTGGCAGTGGCCCGTTCATCTGCAGAAAACCAGGTCGTGGAGAGGAACGGGGCGGCGTTCATTACGGTTGGACCTGCCAGTCCATTCAGCATCTGTCCTCCGTGGATCAATCTGGAATTTAAAAACAGTAAAAGGCTGTGAGGTATCCAAAGCAGGGGTTTCCTGAGACAAAAAGCAATGGGCTGAGTTACCTTTTATAAGGCACGGTGACCCTCTAAGAGGGAGATCGAATATAGCAGTAGTTCCTGATTATTCACTTCACAAGTATTTACAGACGCCTGTCATGTGTGCCGCGTAGCACACTAAGTACACGTTTTGCAGAAGGACGGGGAAGGTAGTGAAACCAAGGCCAGTCTCCCCACTGTGATTTCCCCATGCCCGGGCTTCTACCACCACCCCCCCAGGTCCTTCCTCTCTTCTGTCTGGCTTCCCTCTGAGCCCTTGTCCTCCAGGCCCGCCCAGCCACCCCAAAGCCCGCCTGCGCCATCCTCGCAGGGGAGGCAGGAAGATGGCTGAGAGGAGGGCACCTTCGGCCCGGTTAGTGCACCACCAGAGACCGGGGGCAGCGTGGCACCACGAAGAACTACATGCTCTCCTTCAACTCATCAGATGGTAACTTTTCAGACAAATGCCAGTAGCCAAAGTTCAAACTGAAATCTATAATCCACATTTTGAAAATGTACTTGACACTTGAGCATGTAGTTAGTGATATTCTAGAATCCTATTCTTTAGCTTTGTGACATCCTGGCACAAATACCTATGATTCCTAAATTATTTCTACTTAATATGATGTTTTATAATTTAAATTTTTATAGCTAGAAGCAACTTCCGATCTCACCTAGATAACCTACTTTCTTCAGGGTGGTTAATAACATATTTTAAATCACATTTATAATTTTATCTTTTCTTTTGTTCAGAAGCATTGGGAAGAGCTCCAGTCATATAACTAGCTACTTGCTAAGCCAGGACTACGAATCAAAATGAGAACTGATTTCATCCGTCCACAAATCTCTCTAATCTCCAATGTGGTTTCATGCTGAAGGTTCTGATCATAAATTGTTAAGAAACTCAAAAGCTCACAGATCCAATGTACACAGAGCCTGTTAAATTTTTATTGTGAATATGCTTACTTTATAAACTTCTAGTTTATTTTGACTAGTTTTGATGACAATATTAGAGTTGGTTTTTTATAGACTTAGCACACACTTCCTCAGTATAACTCATATTTTTAATTTAAACTTTATATATTTTATCATGAAACAATTTATAATTCATAAAAATACTTAAGACTTAAATATCTTTGGCCAGGGGTTTAGGCCAGTGGTTCCGGTGCCTGCCTTGAAAGCACCAGGGCTGGGGTTTGATCCCCGGTAACCACATACAACAATGCCAGGCATGGAGACTCACACCCATCAGCAATCAGTACCATATACCACAGTGCCAGGCCTGGTGGCTCACTCCTGTAATCCCAGCACTTGAGAGGCAGAGGCAGGCGGATTGCTGTGAGTTAGAGGCTAACCTGAGCTACATAATGAGTTCAGGATCAGCCTGAACTACAAAGCAAGACCCTGTCTCAGAAAATAAAAAATAATAATTAAAAAAAAGACTTAATATGTCAATAATTCAGAACCTTTCTCCAATTCCTAATCATCCCTCATCAAAATAAACTCATGTGTTATTGATATGGAAAAGGTGCTATAAATAGTTATTTTTTATTATAGCTCAAGGAAAGACAGGTCAATAAAAAGGGTCCAGAGATGTTAGAACTAATGACAAAAAAAAGGATGTTAGGAATGGTAAAACAGATGAGAGTAGCAAAGTCACGAGATGTTATATACTCTTAGTTTTCTTTTATGAAGACTTATATTTTTATTTCCTTAATAATGTTGGCTAATTATGATTCATTTACGAGTATCAAACCATCTACAGCTATATGCTAAAGGGAACATAAAGATAGGTATCATGGCCTTAGCCTCCAAGAGATGAAGTAATAACTTGGCAAATACCACTTACAAAGGACATCAAAACAGAAGTGAACACTGATTAGATACAGAGGACTCAGCTTCTAGTCTGTACTAACTGGATAACCCGTGGTGAGTCAATCACTCTGCTCGGTCTCAAGTTCTTCAAAGACACTTTATCTCATAGGATGTCTTCCCAGGACAAACACAGTCCCTTTCTCTTGGCAAGGAACAGGGGAAAAGGGACTTGGTCCTGGTGTGAGACACACCTGCCTCCTACCACCGTGCCTCGTAACTCTTACCTTGTCCTCTCAACGTAAAAGTCTATACATTCATGGGAGGAAACCTTGAAAAGAAATGCAGAGAGAAGGAAAAATAGCCATCCATACCCACTTCAGACAACCACAACTAGTATTTTGATTGTTTGGTATTTTTGTAATGCATCCTTCTCTCAATCCATATCTACACAGTCATTACAAAAATAATACTGAGGGCCAGGGATGTAGCTCAGCGGCACTGTTCCTGCCTTGCAAGCACAAGGTCCTGAGTTCAATCACTGGTACCACAAAAAAGCAAAAAAGTTGAATATACAGTTCTACATACTAAATCATCTTAGCTTTATAGTATATCATGAGCATTTTTCATTTCTTTAACTTCTGAATCATAAGTAGTTGTGTGATATCCATACTGTAGATATATTAAAGTCATTTAACCATTTTTCTAATGCAAATATTTGTTTCCAACAACTTATTTGCTCATATTAATAATGCCAGTGTGACAATCTCTGTATGTAAATATTAGCCAATACAGTATTAAATGACTTCTCCAGGCTCACAGTGCCTACTGAACCAGGACTGAATGCTAGCTTTCTTCTTTTCTCTTTTTTGGCGGTCCTGAGGCTTGAGTTTAAGGCCTTTGTACTAAAGCACATCCTCAGCCCACTGAATTTTTGAAAAACTTGGGACAGGGTCAACTAAGTTGCCCAAGCTGAGCTCCAGCTTGTAGTCCTCCTGCCTCAGCCTCGGTGCTGAGATTACAGATATGCATTACCTCACCTGGCTGGTACAACTCTGTACTGATGTTACAATAAATACCATAAACTTAGTGGATTAAAACAAAACAATTTATTGTTTCACAGTTCTGAAAATAAGGAGCCTAAATGACAAGTCAAGGTATCAGCAGGGGTATGTCCCTTCCCGGAGGGCTGAGAGAGAATCTATGTCGTGGCCTCTTCTAGTTTCCAGGGGCCACCTGTGTCAGCTGGCTCTCGCTCCTCCTTATCCTAAAAGCCAGAAACTGTGATTTAAGTTCTTTCCAACTTCTTTTTTTCCCCTCATATAAAGATTTTTCTTTAATTACATCCAGCTTACCTAGACAACCCAGAATACTCTATTTTAATCAGCAGACTGTGTTTAGCAGTCAGCTTTTTGTGATCATGATGAAATACCTGACTCTGGCAATGTCTGCAGCAGAGGCCCATTTGGCTTGTGGTCTCAGAGCTCACAGATGTTCTACTGTAAGCTTTGTGGTAAGGGTTGTCCTTTGGCTCTACCACCTCTGCTATGGATACTGATGGCAAGCAGTGAACAGTCATGATTTTAGCCAGAAAGCACAGAAAGGACGGGGGGTGGGGGGAGAAGAGGCTATACTTGTTCTTCTATAATAACACTTTCAGAAAACTATCAACAGGATAGCCTGAGAAATAACTGAAGCTTTTCCAATGAACTGTGGACCCCCACTAGGCCCACTCTGGACTAAACACAGGGTTTTCAAACTAAGCTTCAAACTTTTGTACTGAGAATTGAACTCGGGACCTTGTGCTTGTGAGGCAGGCACCAGATCCACTGAGCTAAATCCCTGGCATTATTCATTCATTCAGAGACAGGGTCTTGCTAAATTGCTAAGATGCCTGGGCCAGGCTACAACTCATAATCCTCTTGCCTCAGCCTCCCTGGCGCTGGGATTATAGCATGCAACACCATGCCTCCCTAGACTCTACCTCTCAAAAGTTTCACCACCTCCGAACACTGCCACCTTGCAGACCACACCTTCAGCCCCACGGGGGACATCCAAACCATATCCAAAACAGCACAATCTTAATTTCATCTGTAACTATAGTTCTCCTTTGTCATGTGAGGTAACATTTGCAGGGCAAAAATGCATCTCTAATTTGTGTTTCTTTGGGGTAGTTCTTTTTTCTCTTGGTGTAATTTTTCTCACTTTGAATAAGTGCTTTATTATATTTATATATACTTCTGAAGGTATCATACATCTCCAAAAGAAGCCCTACCTATGACTGTATGAGGCTTTGTGGAGACATCTAAACACAAGCTTTAACAGTTACTGTCTGCATTTCCAAGACTCCCTTGCAGCCGGCTGCGGTTTTTGGCTGTTTGGGCCAACAGCATTAAAGTGCGAGGACATCAAGGTCATCTCCATGACGACAGACAAGATGTGAGGACAGTGATGATAAACTGTGGACTATACCGTCAAGGTTGCTTCCCCAGATGGGCAACCAGAGAGGGAAACTGGGTCAGTAGCTGCCCTCGCAGAACAGACCTCCCCACCTATCCTGGCCCCCTGCCAGGTCTGAATGGCTAAATGAGAAGGAAGCACAAGCTGCTGTGAGCCATTATACCCTGAGGTTTCCTCATTACAGCAATTTAACTCGTTCCTTAACTGAGTACTTGGTCAGGAACTGGGACACTCCATTCACAAAGGCACAGCATATCTGGCGACTTAGTGGTTAGGATACAGGCTGAAAAAAGACAGCTTATGAACCACAGCAAGGCCAGGGCTTGTCATAACCTGGAACTTGATGGAGAGAATCAACACTGCCCATGTTTCTTGCTCCTTGTAGTCTGGACCAGGAAGGTCCCTCAGAGGCCCGCGTGTTAAGAGTTGGTTGCCAGCAAGTGAAACCACTGGCAGAGTGCAAAGACAACCAACAATCTGAGAAAAAATTTTATCAGCGGTTTCTCAGACAAAGGGTTACTATCTAGAATATACAAAGAGCTTAAGAAATTATCCCCCCAAAATTTAAAGTCCCAATCCAAAAATGGGCATCTGAAACGAACAGACACTTTTCAGAAGAAGAAGTAAAATCAGCGAATAAGCATATGAAGAAATGTTCAACATCACTAGTCACTTGAGAGATGCAGATGAAAACAACACTTAGATTTCATCTCACTCCAAAAAGAATGGCTGCTATCTTGAAATTAGTCAGCAACAAATGCTGGTGAGGCTGTGGGAAGAAAGGAACACTTCTCCACTGTTGATGGGAATGTAGACTGGTGCAACCATGTGGAAATCAGTTTGGAGATTCCTCAAAAAACTAAGATTAGAAGTCTCATTTGACCCTGCTATTCCTCAGCTAGGGATATACACAAAAGAATTAAATGATTCAAATCACCACAACATTTGTCCACCCATGTTCATAGCAGCTCAGTTTGTGATAGCTAAATCTTGGAAACAACCCAAATGCCCATCTATTGGAGACTGGATAAAGAAGATGTAGTTCTTTTATAAAATGGAGTATTACTCTGTCATAAAGAATAAGTTTGAGGCCAGAGATTTAGTTGAGTGGTTCCAGGGCCTGCCTTGTAAGTGCAAGGGCTGGGTTCGATCCCTGGTAACCACATACAACAATGCTGGGTGTGAAGACTCATCCCCAGCAGCAATCAGTACCATATACCATAGTGCTGGGCGTGGTGGCTCACGCTTATAATCCCACCACTTGGGAGGCAGAGGGAGGAGGACTGCTGTGAGTTCAAGACTGAGCTCAGGGCCAACCTGAACTACAAAAGTGAGACCCTGACTCAAAAAAAAAAAAAAAAAAGAGTAAGTTTGAGTCATTTATACTTGAACATACCTTGAGGATATATTCATAAGTGAAATAAATAGGTAACCGATATGTAAATACCGTATCTCTTCTCTGGTATGAGAAATTGAACACTGTATGATAAATATTGTGAAACAGAAAATATTCAAATGGTTTCATTTTTTTCTGTTAAAATACAAGCATTTCACAAGGGGAGGGTGTGTCTAAAAAAAAATCTATGTTTATGAAGCCACACTACTTAACTATTTAGTGCATGTAGTATACGATATATTCTTGGTACCAGGGATTGAACTTGGAACCTTGTGCTTGCAAGAGCAGCACCAGAACCACTGGGCTAACAAATCCCCAGCCCCATGTGTAGTAACTGTTATTTGCTGTTCATATTAACTGAAATTATTCTGAATAGAAAGGAAAAAGGAAGGTGCTATGAGAACTGTTGGATGTTCATAGAGTATGCGTAAAGGCAGATACTTTACCTAAGTTCACCCTTCAGAAGTCTTTGTTTACTGGATATGCAGTACTTCACACTACAAAGTAATGTCACTTATTGCTATAGAATAATGTCACATAAGTTTTTGTTAGATTTGCTTCCAGATCACCAAAAAAATGTTTTACAACCTGTTATTTGTTTTCCTGTTTATGATATTAATAAGAGATAAATGACAGCAATATTTAGTTGAATTTTCATTGGTACAAATGAGACAAAAGATGATGATGACTATGTTGATGCCTTTCAGAAGTCAACCCCACCTCGAACAAGCCTGCAGCCAGCTGCTGTTCTCATGTCTGAGACTTCAGGAGCCAACGTGGAGAAAGACAAGGGTACACGGGTACCGTCCAAGAGGCTGCTCAGAAGCTCAAAAAGCTCCACGTGAAAAAGGGTGCAAAAGCAGATGGCAAAATTGTTTTAGTTCTGTTCGAATTATATTACAGATCTCTCGCCTTTTTTTTCCTGAGTGTATGATGGAGACTAAACTTAAAAGCAGTGGTTTATCAAATTTATTAGTTGAGAATTTATGTTCATATTGTAGCCTTTTCATCTTAACAGCTGCACAATAATCCTAACACTTTTAAAAGCAGCACTGTGTGGACACAAAGCAAAGTTTTATTTCAGAGGGAAAGTACACATGTTGCCATTATAGATGGACACATGAGATTGAATATTAAATTTATTTCATCTTATGAAGAATTCAATCTCTCTGAACTCTTTATTTCTTTCTTGTTTGCATTCTTATCTTTGTTTCCAATTCTCTATGAATTCTATTTCTTTTAAATATCATCTTCTTAGCCAAGACAGAGAAGCACTCTTTATCCCTAGAATTTTTTTTTTTTTTTTTTGAGACAGGGTCTCGCTTTGTAGTTCAGGCTGGCCCTGAGCTCAGCCTCAAACTCACATCACAGCAATCCTCCTGCCTCTGCCTCCTAAATGTTGGGATTACAGGTGTGAGCCACCACGCCCGGCACTGTAGTATGTGATACTGATTGCTGCTGGGTGTGAGTCTCCGCATCCAGTATGGTATATGGCTACCTACCAGGGATCGAACCCAGGCCCTTGTGCTTGCAAGACAGGCGCCGGAACCACTGAGCTAAATCCCTGGCCCTATCCCTAGAATTTTATATCTGGAAAGCACATAAAGGGATAAATATTAGAAGTAATATTATAGATGCTCCGAAACAGAAAAAAACTAACAAAATATTTATAAGTATCTCTTAAAAATGTACTATTGAGGGCCGGGGATCTGACGTCCTCCCAGGAGTGGCAGGAGCTGGCTCTGCAGTCCCTCCTCTCCGACCTTGGGTCCCTTCACACTTCTGTGAATTCCTTCCCTGGGCTCCGGCCCTGCTGGCCTCCCTGCCAGCTGTGCCCTCCTCGACACCGCTGTGCCCTCTGCTCCTCTGGGAGATACCGCGTCGCCCGTTACATCCTTCAGGTTTTCATTCCCGAAGGCCCTCACCCCAAATCAGCTCTTTTGGCTCTGAAATCTCACCATCGTTCTCAACAATTAAAATCCTTCCTTCCTGTTCTATTTCTAATTCCACTGCACACCTGTATATTTTTCTTGTTTATCTAATCATCACCATCTTCCTAGACTGGAATGCAAACTAAGTGGGATTTTTTTTGTCTCTTTTGTCCTCTATTCTCAGTGCCCAGAAAAGACGATGGCGCATAGTAGGGCTGAGTGAACTCTGCTGCACGGAGGGACAACTGGAGAGTGAGTGCAGCCTGGGCCTCCTCCCTGTGTGTTCCCTGGTCTCGGTCGCGGTCTCCACCCCCTGCAATCAAGCCTACCTACCTCAGTCAGCAGTCTACCTCACAGATGGGATGCCGTCACTCCCCTGAGTGAGGCCCTCACTAGCTCCTGAAGGATGCAGAGGAGGCTTCCTAAGCAGGGAACCCTTTCTTCTGACCTCATCGCTTTATATCCTTTCTTACACCTGAGCCAGGAGACCAGCATCTCCCAAACTGGGCTCATTTATGGGTTCTTCTCAAAGGGGAAAAAAATTCTCAATTTCTTTTTTTTTTTTTTTAGGTTTTTTGAGACAGGGTCTCGCTTTGTGGTTCAGGCTGGCCCTGAGCTCAGCCTCCAACTCACATTACAGCAATCCTCCTGCCTCTACCTCCCGAGTGCTGGGACAGGCGTGAGCTAAATCCCTGGCCCCAATTCTCAATTTCTTTTATGGTCACATTCAAGCATTCTAGCTTGAGAAATATCAGTTAAGAAATTTATATTCCAGGGCGAGGGATATAGCTCAATGGTTCCCGCGCCTGTCTAGCAAGCGCAAGGGCCTGGGTTCGATCTCCCGTAGCCACATAACAATACTGGGCGTGGAGACTCACCCCAGCAGCAATCAGCACCACATGCTACAGTGCCGGGCGTGGTAGCTCACGCCTGTGATCCCAGCACTCAGGAGGCAGAGGCAGGAGGATTGCTGTGATGTGAGTTTGAGGCTGAGCTCAGGGCCAGCCTGAACCACAAAGCGAGACCCTGTCTCAAAAAAGAAAAAACAAATAAAAAGAAAAGAAATTTATATTCGTCAATAAGAATGTCTTTTTACTGCAGATTATTAATGACAAAGAATTGTAATATAATCACCAGTTGTAATATTATAACCAATATACAAAGCAAGGGCAGACTCTTAGGATTTTCATGTGTCTTACACATCATGAAAATGCAGCCAGGGACACAGAAACACCGCAGCACATAGATGAAAAGGGCTCCCCCTGGAGGGCCCTGCCCACCAGCCTCCTGGGGGCTTTCACTCTTGCTCTGCCCTGTTACAATTCTCAAAATTCCACTCGTCATTAAATGCCCAGTTTGAATGTGACCTTCTTCACAGACTCTCTTCTTGATACTCTCAGCTAAAACTTCTTTCAGTCTCATGGGGTAATTTTACATGTCTTTTATGACATTAACTACACTATTTTATAAATGTATTATTATTATTATTTTTTTTTTTTGAGAGTGTCTCACTTTGTATTTCAGGCTGGCCCTGCATTCACTATGTAGCCCAGACTAACCTTGAAGTAACAGCAATCCTCCTGTCTCACTCCCCTGTCTCTGCCTCCTGAGTGCTGGGATTACAGGCGTGAGCCACCACATCCAGCAATGTGGTACTGGGAATTGAACTCGGGACCTTGGACTTGCAGGGCAGACACTGGAACCACTGAGCTAAATCTCTAGCCCAATGCGTTATTATTTTTTCATTGTTATTATAACTCCTGGTAGTATAAACATGCATTTGTTTCTGATTTCCATAATTATTAGCATTTTCTATATAACAATAAACTGAATTAATCATCACAAGGGCTAAAAAAAATCCTTCTATAAACGTGACTCTACTGATCATAAAAACAGAATATTTATTACCCGCTTATTATCAAAGATATACAATGTATTTATACTCAATGAGAAAATCTTTCAAGTCATTCACAGGACTTACCTTCTTCTAAGCATTAGGTCTGATACAGGTATGCACCTTAGGCCAGTCCCCAGAACCATAAGGAAGGATGTCAGCAGCACAGTTATCCGCAGACCTAAAAGGAAACAGAACAGCCAGGTTGTTTCATTGTCTCCTAAGTAAGTTCAATGTTAATAATAAGTATTTTTCTTACCCATCAACTACATTCTAACATATGGCTTTTCACCGTAACTCCCAACATGAAGAAAAAAATAACAGCCCAACCCCACATGCTGAATATGAAGTGATGTTCACAGAAAACTGGAACTGGAATGCTTATATCAAAGATAAAGGAAAAGTTGACCAGCTCTAACTTTTCAGTATGAATGTCTAGCATGTTCAAATATAATACTAAAAATATAGTGTAATGCTTTGGGTCTAGCTGTCCTCCCAAAGCCTCATGTCGTCAGAGGCGGCTTTTTCAGAAGTGGCTGAATCTAGAGCATGTGATGCGGGGATGAACAGCGGCGTGTATGCACTGACTGGTTTGGCACCGCCCTGATCCCAGCAGGGGTTAACACATGGTAAAGGGGCAGAAAGAAGCTGTTAAGGTTCCCTTGTTGGTTTTGCCACCATGTAGGCACCATGAGCAGTTTCTCCTCTGTGATGACCCTTTGCCACATGTCACTCTGCCTTGGGGCCTGCCAATTATGGACTGAAACTTCTATAAACTGGGAGCTAAATAAACCCTTTTACTTTGGGTGCCAAGTATTTCATCTCAGCAACGAGAGAAAAGTAACTAATACATATAGAGACAAAATTTATTTTTTTTTTTTTGAGACAGGGTCTCGCTTTGCAGTTCAGGCTGGCCCTGAGCTCAGCCTCAGACTCACATCTCAGCAATCCTCCTGCCTCTGCCTCCTGAGTGCTGGGATTACAGGCGTGAGCCACCACGCCTGCCATTGTGGTACGTGGCACTGACTGCTGCTGGGCGTGAGTCTCCACACCCAGTATTGTATGTGGTTAACCAGGGATCAAACCCGGGTCCTTGCGCTTGCAAGACTGGTGCCAGAACCACGAGCTAAATCCCCGGCCCCCTACAGACAAATTTTTAAACACATATCATTTTGATTTTGTATCCCCAAATAAAAATTCTAATTTTCTTTTTCTTTCTTTTTTTTTTTTTTTAGGTTTTTTGAGACAGGGTCTCACTTTTGTGGTTTAGGCTGGCCCTGAGCTCAGCCTCAAACTCACATCACAATCCTCCTGCCTCTGCCTCCCGAGTGCTGGGATGACAGACGTGAGCCACCACGCCCGGCACAGTGGTATGTGGTACTGGTTGCTGCTGGGTGTGGGTCTCCACACCCAGTATTGTTATGTGGTTACCGGGGAATCGAACCCGGGCCCCCACTGAGCTAACTCCCCGGCCCAAAAATTCTAATTTTCAATGCTAAGAAAAAACACTATATTGTTCCTCAAAAGGTTTTTTTTTGTTTTTGTTTTTTTTTTTTACACAAGGTCTCATTTTTTAGTTCAGGCTGGTCTTGAATTTGCTAAGTAGCCCAGGCTAGTCTCAAACTCACAGCAATCCTCCTGCTTCTGCCTCCCGAGTGCTGGGATTACAGGCATGAGCCACCACACCCAGCACTGGGGTATGTGGTTACTGGCGATTGAACTTGGGCCTTGTGCTTGCCAGGCAGACACCTGAACTACTCAGAACCACTGAGCCACTGAGCTAAATCCCCAGCCCTCCTCAAAAGTATTTTAAGTGAAAGATTACTATTTCAAGTTTTCTCAAAAGAAATAGCAACTGGCCAACTACATATTTTATTTATAACCAGAAAAATCTAGTGCTTGCTATAGGGTCATAGAAAGTAGTACCTCATGACTCTACAATAATGATGTAGTACTTTTTCTTGATTTATCAAATGATTTTCAACACAGAATGACACGTTAAAAATAAAAGGCATGACTTAGGGATTCAAAGATAATGTGGGTCACAGCTTTTTCCTTTGTATTCCAAATTAGATGAGTTATTTTCAAAATGTCTGTTTGTTAGTGGTTGGTCACAGGATAAAAGGGAAAAAGAGAATACAAAATATGTATCTAATAAGGTAATTAGAAATAGATATATTTATAGAATAATATAACAGAAATATATCTATTTTTGGAATATTATACTTTATTAATATTGAACTAGTATAATCTTGCTGTTTATGGCAGGTACATCACACGGTGCCTCATACCAGTTCTGTGGCAGAGGTGCCTAGATGTATTCAAAAATCTAACGTCTAACTAAAAATCTACCATATAACTAAAATCTAACATCTCCTTGAAGCTATTTCACATAGAGAAGAGACATAAATGATTAATGCTTCTTTTTTTCTAGAATTTTTTTTGTAGAGGGAGATAGCTAAATGTTTGGTTTCGAAAATGCTTCTCTGCTTCAAGGAAATTGAAACTCAATAAATCTATAATTATACAGATCAAACACAGCAAGGAAAATAAATCTGAGATCCACGTTAGGGGGATACATGCTACACTGAGAATAATTTGTGACATGAACTGAGCTAATGTTATAATATTTTTATATAACCTCACGTATGATGAATACAATTTGGCAGGAATACCGTGGAGAATTGAGCTTCTTACTAACAAGCAAAGTGTACATATTGCTCATTTACTGCTTCACTAACAGAACAAAGACTGAAAACCACATTATAGCCACAGGAAATAGAATGTAATAACTGAAAAGTACAGGCACTGTTATAAATATCCTAAAATTGTAAAACATCCCTCTATAAGATTACAGTGGCTACCTAGTAAGATGTTGAACAGAATTTTATAGATTTGGGCCTATAATGCTCATATTATACATAATGTTTATTTTTTCTAAAGATTTTTTTTCCCTAAAGATTTTGTTTTTAATTAGGGTAAGAACAAGTAAAAAAGTAATGGCACATGACTTGCCGTCATATGGTCCAAATAATCAGGCTATTGTTAACTGCTAAAAGCTAGCATACTTGTTACTCAAATGTGCTTTTAATCAAAAATTTTTAAGAATGAAGAAGTCACAAAAGCTGATTTTTAAAGCAATTTGGCCAAGATATAGCACCTTGAGTTTCTTGTGGAAATCCTGCTTCATCTACTCTAGTTAGACCATCTTGAAAGCATTCTTTTCATTCATCCCATGATAAGTAATGGCTTTAATTCTGGGTACTCAGCAAGATATCAGCCCATCTAGGGAAGAGACCTTATAAGGGCACCCAGCAAAATATGCTTAAGGGACATGCAGAACTTTTTATTCCAGATGATGAGAAGTATCACTAGAGCAAATTCATATAAACAAGAATGACTGAAAAGGGCTGGGGATTTGGCTCAGTAGTTCTGGCATCGGCCTGGCAAGCCCAAGGACCTGGGTTTGATCCCCAGTACCACACACCACAATGCTGGGTGTAGTGTGTCACGCCTGTAATCCCAGCACTCAGGAGGCAGAGGCAGGAGGATCACTGTGAGTGATCCTGGCCTACACAGTGAGTTCAGGTCCAGCCTGAACTACAAAGTGAGACTTTGTCTCAAAAAAAGAAAGAAAGAAAGAAGAAAGGAAGGAAGTGAGAAAGAAAGAAAGACTGAAAAAATAAATTGTATTCAAATATGGCACCGAGACCCTCTAATAGGTACCTGAAGAATGAACATGTGATGTTGTCTGGAACACACGAACACACACACACACAAACACACCTGGTCTGCTAAGACAACTCATGCCCAGGCACCACACTTTCATCAGCTGGAGCGAAGGCAGCCTCTGCCTATCCCCTGCCCACAGCAGTCAAATGGAGTCACTTCAAACTACTACACATACTGTGCTTGTTTATCCTGAATACACCAGACGTGACAGACCCAAATTTCAGAGGTCATGTTTACCCCACTACATTTCGCCTTTGTACCTGTGTATATCTCCTAACCTGACGTCACTACTCACCCTCCCCAACTCCAGAACCCTTGTTCTCTGCCTGCCGAGGCGCACTCAGCGGCGGACCCCTCCATCCTCAAGCTCTTCTGTAAAGGTCCGTGTTCTTACTTCCGCTGAAGTCTCTGCAGGGGACACTGCCTTCATCACCACTTCTCATTCCTCACTACTCTGTCCTACAGCTGCCGGCCTGTTTTCCTTCCACATGCTTTTAAGATTTTTCTCTTCATCACCGCTGTCAAGCAATATGACTCTGATGCACTGATATAATTTTGCCACGTTTATTTCTTCTGGGATTTCCAGATGTATGAGTAGATTAGTCACTGTCCCTTCGTTGGGACAAAAATACCCAATACTTGTAACCTGAAGGAGGAAGGGTTTACATCAGTCCATGGTTTTCAGAAGGGTATCTGGGCACGAGGCAGAAAAAGAGCAAAAAAACAGCAAAAGAGCAAAAGCTGCTGGCCCTAGGCAGCTAGGAAGCAGAGAGAGAAGAGGGAGACAGGGAGAACAGGCCCTGAAGGGTATGCCTCATGACACCTCTTCCAACCGGCCCCACCTCCTAACAGCACCTTTAGGATCCATCCGTTGGTGAATATAGTGACCCACAATCCCATCACGGTCAGACAGCCCCCCTCTGCACGCGGGACATTTTGGGTAGACACTGTAGACCTCAACCATGACATGGGTGTAGTTATTAAGTTTGGAAATTTTCCTGGCGTTATTTCTTCAAAAAGAAAACAAGCCTTTCTTTATCTCTGCCTTTCCACCTTACCACTGTTCTCCTTTTGCGCTTCCAGTTATACAGACATTAGGCTATCTGAAAGTGTCTTTCCTTCTCTGACCTTATCTTGACCATAACTGCATCTGTGACATAATCTCAATTTCAAGCATCTTAAACTTCTAGCATTATCTCCCCTCTTTCCCAGTTACTCCCTCTTAGGTACTAACAATGACACACTTTTGATGTAGTAAGGAATGACGATTTGGGGGCCTACTACTTTTTCTCATTCAGCTCAGGATATATTCTCTTCTCCATATCAAGTTTAGATTCCATGGTATCTTATTACATCACCGCCTACACCACCCTCTGTTCTTGGCCTAAACTCTGTTACTCCTCTTCTCCAGTTAAAGCTCTCTCTCAGGCCCTCAGTGCTGCCCAATAATCTGAATAGGTTTCCCAGACCATGTGTTTTCTCCTTTTCTTAGAAAAAGTTTTATTGTTGTTTTTTCTTCAACAATTGCTCCATCATGACACAAAGGTGATAACTGTTTTCAATTTTCTGTGACACACAAAGTAACTTCCACATGCTCCCACAGCCCACCGCCAGCATCTTTTCTTCTGTTGCCACTAAAGAATGAGCTGTTGGGCTGGAGATTTAGCTCAGTGGTTCCAGAGCCTGCCTTGCAAGCACAAGGGCCCAGGTCCCATCCCTGGTAACCATATACAACTCCGGGTGTGAAGACTCACACTCACCAGCAATCAGTCCCACATACGACAGTGCCGGCATGCCAGTAATCCCAGCACTCGGGAGGCAGAGGCAGGAGGATTGCTGTGAGGTGAGTTCAAGGCTGAGCTCAGTGCCAGCCTGAAACACAAAGCAAGACCCTGTCTCAAAAAAAAAAAAAAAAAAAAAAAAAACCCAAAAAACAAATGAGCTGTCAATGCTCCTGAGGCCAACCTCAGAGGACTGTATCCTTCCTGCTTACCTAACTTCCTTTCTCTCCCTCTAGCATTACCAATATCACCTTTTTCCTGCATCCATTAGGGTATCACATTACGGAGATAAGCTTTAATATTTCTT
>PVIR01011563.1:0-46816 GCA_004026965.1 Petromus typicus
ATGAAAAAGGCGTCTTTTAGCTCTGAAACAGAATACGGAGTGGTATACAGAGGAGTGAAGAGCAAAAGAGTGGAGGGCTTGGCACCGCAGGGTGTACGGAAGGACAGCGTGGCTGATTATGTGGAGATCTCGCACCAGCTCGTGTTATCTGCCTTCCACGTCAGAAGGATGGGGGAGTTGTGGAGGACGTCCACAGAGATTAAAAGACCATGTCACAATGGGTAAGAAATCAGGCTGGAGTTTTAGCTCATGGGTTTCAGAACCTGCCTCATAAGCGTAAGGTCCCGAGTTTGATCCCCCAGTACCAAATAAATAAATAAACCCAGTCTTGCTAATGTGGGGCCGGAGATTTAGCTCCGTGGCACCGGTGCCTGCTTGTGAGTTTGATCTCCAGTACCACAGAGGTAGGGGAGTAAAAAATAATGGGCTGGGGAGTTAGCTCAGTGGTTCCGGCGCCTGTCTTGCAAGCGCAAGGGCCCAGGCTCGATCCCCGGTAACCACATAACAATACTGGGTGTGGAGACCCACACCCAGCAGCAACCAGTACCACATACCACAGTGCCGGGCGTGGTGGCTCACGCCTGTCATCCCAGCACTCGGGAGGCAGAGGCAAGAGGATTGCTGTGATGTGAGTTTGAGGCTGAGTTCAGGGCCAGCCTGAACCATAAAAGCAAGACCCTGTCTCAAAAAAAAAAAATGATGGGCTGTCGTCCCCATGAAGCAGGGTCAGGGGCGGAATTCTGTCACTGGACAGGGCAGGAGCGGTCTGGCTTGAGTGGGATAGGAGCAGTTGTTGGGATGAAGCCAGGGATGGGATGGACATGTCCGGTCCCCGGGGCTGACAGAGGGAAGATGATGGGCGCTGTGGAAGGAGACGGTAGGACAGTTATAAAAAAAAAAAGTGTTGACCCAAGGAGGAGGGATTTGAAAGGTTGGAGCCTTTGACATCGATTGGCCCAGAAAGATCAGTCTCTGGAAAGAAGGAAAGATGGGGTGGGTGGCCCTGTGTGGATCAGGGAGAAGATGGGTTTACCCTCCTCCATCAGAGTCACCCAAAGAGTCCGAGACAGTCAGGGCCATCGAGACCTTCACACAGCTCCAGTCTGCGATGCCAGGCCAGGGAGCCTAGCAGGGAGCAGGCGCGGGTCTGTGGGATCATGGACTAGAGGTGGTTCCTATCACTGGGCAGCCTGACTTCTGGTAGAGTCCCCTCACCCCACGGGAAGGGCACAGCTTGGAGGAAAGGACTCCTAGGCTGTGGGTGTTCCCTACCCCGGACCATTCTGGCAGCATTTTTTTTTTTTTGAGACAGGGTCTCACTTTGTAGTTCAGGCTGGTCCTGAGCTCACTGTGTACCCCATGCTAGCTTAGAACTCACAGCAATCGTCCTGCCTCTGCATCCTGAGTGTTAGGATTACAGATGGGAGCCACCATACCCAGCATTACAAATGCACTGCTTTTGAGCACTTTCATCTCTGCTGCTGGAGACTTAGACGCCAAGTTAATCAGCTCCTGTTGTTGGGTGTGAGGACCAGTCTTCAGCCTTGTAATTTTTTTCCATGTCTGCACTGACTGAGTGAGGGAGCGCATTTTAGGGTAAGTTGCCCTCCTGGCTTTTCTGGATCTACCGTTGAGGACCACCTCAGGGCAGCACCCAGGCAAGCTGTAAACTGGGCCAGATTTTCATCTCCGATCTGAGTGGTCTGAGTTTATCAAAACTAACTACCTTATGGGCTACCTTGCCAAGGCTCCCCACTAGGTAGGAAGTCACGTGATCTCGGCTGGCTGGTCTGGGGATCCCGCCTGACAGCCCCAGTGTGAGTCCTGCTGGGGGGCGGCCCTGGTCCCTCCAGGAGGTCAAGCTGATGGCACCTGCTCCTGTCCCTGTAGGGCTGGGCCAGGGACAGTACTCACTGCCACTCATCTGAGAAGAGTGAACCCAAGGGTGATGTTTAAAACAGCCCAGATGAGGCCACATGACGAGGTCAGGTATGGAGACGCGGGGATTGACGCAAAGGAGCCCAGATGCCGGCTGACCTGGGACGCGTTTGGCAGAGAGAGAGCAGCGTGGGCTCAGGCTGCTCCCTCTGCGCTTGCCCCTCTGTGAAGCCGGACCTGGGATGGGAGGCAGAAGCTAAGGGCTGAGCTGGGGTTCGGGCCAAGTGGGCGGTGCAGGGTCGGGTAAAGCCTACAGAGGGGCGCTAGAGACGTGGCATTTAGAGTTGGGCAGAATCACACACACAGGGGCAGGAGGTGGGAGGCTGCCTGGGGGGGCGAGGGCACCGGGACAGCAAGGTCTGCATCGGGGAGAGGTTAGGGCTGGAGCAGCTGCGGGGAGTCCTGAGGGGAGGGAAAGAAGAAGGGTTTGAGGAGTCCTAGGAGGAAGCCAGGTGGGGGGGCTATGCGCCACATACAAAACTAACTTGAAATGAGTCAGAGACCATGATGTCAATGCTGAAAAGACAAAACCCTTGGGAGAAAATACAACGGAACATCTTGGTGGTCTCTGCTGTCCTTTGGATCTTAAATGTCCCCAGAGTCCCGTGTGGTGAAGGCCCGGACCCAGCTTGAGGCTCCCTGGAGGCTGTTCAGAGGAGGGCTCAGCCAGAGACGCTTCCGTTGTGACGTGCCAGGGCCTTGCCGGGGCACCGTGGGGCCTGGCCTCTCCCCTGCGGCCGGCCAGCCAGGACCCAACGCAAGGTGCCGCCCCCTCCTCCCCAGGAGCCTGAACGCAGCGCGTCCCCCGAACGTGGACCGAGGGCTCTCAGATCAGGGGCCAAAGGGAAACTTTTCTTTTTATGAGTTGATTATCCCCGGCATTTGATGTCGTGACAGCCTCAGAAATGGCAGTGGAGTTGTAGCTCAGACACCAAAACGTGAGCAACAAAGGGAAGAACAGAAATTGGACCACATACAATGAAAACCACGTGTGCCTCAAAGACTATAAAGAGCGTGAAGAGACAACTTGCAAAAGAGACGAAAACATTTGTAAATTAAATATCTGATGAAGGACTTGTATCTAGAATAAAGGACTCTTGCCACTCGATAATAAAAAGGCTAAAAATCTTTCCTAGACACAAGATCCAAGTAGACTTTTCCTCTAAGCAGATAGACACGTGGCCAGAAACAGCATGGAAAGGGGCTCAGCATCGTTGGTCCTCAGAGAAGTGCAGCCAACGCCGCGTCACACACTGGGACGACTGAGCTCAGACAGCAAGCGCTGGGGAGGCTGTGGAGGCCTCGGAGGCTCGGGCCCACCCAGCGGGGCGGTATAAGGTGATGCGGCCACTTTGCAAAGCGGCCCAGGAGCGCCTCCAGGCATTGCTACCTCCTGGGCCCTCAACCCGACACTGCGCAGAAACCGAAACCGGGCCCGGGTGTCCGCAGCAACATGAGCAGTGATACGGGGTGGGGGAGGGGACCGGGCCTCACTGGCGAGAGGATAAAAAAACGCAGGATCTTTGCAAGAGACACATGTTCTCATTTCTCTTAGATAAATTCCTAGGAACAAAAGCAGCAGGTCGCATGATGAATCTATATTCCACGTTGGTTTGTTAGTGAGTCAGCGTCTGCCAGGTGCAGGCCTCGCACTCACTATGCAGTCCACCGGCCTCCCGCTTCCAGTCAGGGACCCTCCTACCTCAGCCTCCGCACCACTGGGCATGCGTCAGTTTCTAAGCCTACACCGCACAGTTCTCCAGGCTCTCCCCATTTTCCATTCCGGGGGCAAGTGATATTTCAGCTCACTGAGGAAGTGGGGTTGACAGGCAGCCAGTGAGCGTGTGGAGGCCCGAGGCCTGGCACGGGTGAGAACCCCACCTGCCAGGTGATTCAGCACAGTCCTCCGTGTGTGAAAAGGAGCCTGCCAAGGAGAAAGGGTCAGGATGCGGCCCAGATGCGGCAGGGGGTGTGGAGAAGAGGCGGGATCAGGGGGTGTGCGTCCCCTGCGGGAACTGGGGTGCCATTCCCTCCAGCCCATCTTGGCATCTCTGGGGACCATCCCCATCCTGACGCCACCTGCAGACCCAGCCACCACCACCCCATTGGCGTCCAGGAGACTCTGCCCCTCAGAGGCCCAGGCTGTGCTGGGAGCAGGGACCCAGGACCGGGGCTGGCTCTCTGTTCACCGCTGGAACGTTGGCGAGTGTGCAGGTGGCAGGCGGGGCCAGGTGGCACGTGCTGTGTGCAGTCAGAGCATGGCGGAGGGCTCCTGGGGACCTGGGGACTCTGTCCCCTCCTGTGACCTCCTGCTTCCTCTCCTTCAGCACCTCTACCCGCTTTCACCCTACCGTGGGGGACCAGACAGACGGGCACCCCCACCCTGAATCACCCCAAGGCCTGCTTCAGGGCTCCAGCTCCTTGGCAACCGTGTTGGCATCAGCAGGTGGGGTGGTGGCTGCAGGGCGGGGCTGGAGCAAAGGGAAGTTAATCTTCCCTGGAATATTAATGGCTCCGTCAGGAGTGCTGGGGATGAGCGAGCAGCAATCTGCCTTTATTAACGAGGCGGCGCCAGCTGGAGCAGGGCCCAGGGGGTGGAGGCGGCATCTGGGGAGAGTGAACATCTGGGCAGGAGGGTGAAGGCCAGGCAGGGCCCATGGCGCCGCAGCCAGCCTCCCTGGCTCTCACACGCCCCCATCTGCTCCTCCCACCCTCTGGGCCATATCCGCCACGCAGAGTCACGCCCCTGTGACTGTCGGACCCCCAGTTCCCAGCCGTGTGTGCGGGGTAGGATCTGTGGTTAATGATCCTGCTGTTCCACCCATGCAGGACCCTGACTCTGGTGGCCGGCAACCAGGCCCAAGGGTGCCCACCTGGAAACCTTTGGAGAGCACTGACCGGGCCGCCCCATGCTGCTCCCAGAACACCTCCAACCAGCCACAGCCCACTATCCCAAGTCTGGTTTACAGAAAAGAAAACTGAGGCGCGGGGTGTGGGAAGCATCGCCAGTGACACACAAATGCACCCAGTGGGGCTGCGGAAGGGACCTGAGTCCCCACTAGGCACTGAGTCTTTTCTGAGGTCAAATCAAGGGGCAGAGAGGGTTTCGGGGAGAAGCCAGAGGTGCAGAGCAGCCCGCAGAAAGCAGAGCCAGGCTGGGCCGCTCAGAGTCCTGACAATACCGTGTCGCTCCTGGGGAAACTGAGGCTGGGCACTGGACTCCCCGCCTGAGTGTGGGCATGTGGGACCGTGTGCACACAGGCCTGCAGGGATGTTCACAAGTGTGCAGGAGTCATGCAAGGGCGTCTGCAGAGGCGCTGGAGCGCATGAGTGCCCGAGTCCACCTGCGCCCAGCCCCTCTCTCACCCCGGCCATGGAGCACCTTCCTGGGCTTGGAACCAGAGCAGCTCTGGGGGCCAGGGGCTCCCCTGAGGACAGACCAGCCTGAGGAGAGGGCTGGGACAGGGCCACACAGCAGAGAGGAACCTCTGGCCCTGTGGCTGGGAGCAATACCTATTTCCCCCTCCTGCCCATTGTGTTCACCAGACTGGACAGGTTCATTAAAGCTGCCCACAGTCAATTCATTTTGATTCCCCACAGCAAGAGACACAGGACCTCGGGCCACAGAGCCAAGTGCCACTTGTTGGAAGGATCCGTCTCTCGGCAGAAGGGCTGGCCCCTGACACCTGCAGCACCCACCAGCGAAGCCCCTCTGCGCCCCGACCCCGGGGCCTCTCTCTGGATCCTGACCCGCTCACCACCTTGGAAGGACCATGGTGACGGAGGGCATGGATGGCTCGTCCTTGCATCAGCCACCACGCCTGGCACCACCCACGGGACCGCTGACGGTCACTGGTCACAGCAGTAGCTCGCTGACCGGCAGTTTCTCGTGTGTCGGCATCACATGAATCTGGAAATGCTGTGAGTATCTCCATGCTAACAGAGATACTGTTTATCTTCCCTGGAATTGTTATCTTCCCTGTTATACCGGGCCTGGAGAGGTGGGCGACTTGCCGGGGACACAACGCATCGATGTTTGCAGCACTCATAGTGGGTGAAGTCTCCAGAAGCCTTTATCGAGCCCCTTTCCTGCCCTTACACTGGCTGGAAACCTGGAACCCGCGTCATTCTAGCTTCCCTGGCTGCTAGGAGCAGCCCTGTGACCATTTGGCCCGTGGATAAGGAGCAGAAGTCCTTAGATCAGGCACTCCTTTCCAAAGACAAAAACAGCTGTGGGAAAAGCCTTTGACCGTCCCCTTTCCCACGTCTCTCTGGATGCTATTCTGCATTTTCCTCATTTACAAGGAACACAGACGTGACAGTGAGAGGCAGAGCCGCCACTTTGTGGCCAGGAGGAGGATATCAATAAATACATTGGAGCAGGAAAAGGTTGCAAGACCCAATGACATCTCTGATCTACTTTACCAATTCAGGGCTTCCTTCTCCCTGGCTCCACCCTTGTCTAACCTCTGCCGACATTTCCAGTTGCTCATTACCTAATGTGTTCCCATCTGGTAGGATTCAAACACAGCAGTTGCCTCCAGACACTGACCTCAGCAATCTTACCATGCCAGTCACTGGGTTCATAAAGGCTCTTCTTGATAGACCCTCTATTATTTTTAAAAAAGAAAAATTTTAATAATAAACTTTTAATTAAAAAAAAAATCTTTAGGAAAAGTCTGCCTAAGATTCCCAAGCTGACATCAAAGTCATGATCCTCCCAACTTCTCCTCTGTCCGCCCTGCACCCTTTCTTCCCTCTGCTTCCACAGGGGCCGAGTCGGAGGCACTCCCTAGACCCAGGCTCCCTGGCACGCTCCAGCTCCGAGGGGACCCACCTGAGACACGAGAGCCAGAAGGACCCATACGTATGGGCAAAAGTGACCACGGTCACCCCAAACCAGAGGGGAGCAGCCCTTAGTACAGTGAGGCGGGCCCTGGGGAGCTGCGAGACGCAGCTGCGGGACCAAGCCCTGGAGATCCCCAGACATCTCCCAGCTCCCGCTCCGCAAACTGCACAGCGCTTGGGTTCTGTGGGACACCCCTGCTCCCCCTCATACCCTGCTCTGCTGTGCGAGCTGACGCGGATTTCTGTCTCTCACCATCTGGTGGGCCTGGAACTAGACCTGCTGCCACCCTGTGTCTTACAGACAAGAACACCAAGCACAGAGAGGAAGGGCCACCCTGACGTCAGGACAAATCCAAATCCTCTACCCGTGGCCAGTAGCAACCGGGGACCTACTGTGGACTGAGTGTCACTTGGGGATTGAATTGTAAGCAAGGCAGACGCGGTCCCGCGCACAAGACAATGAGAAGAAGACCAGCGAGCAGACGATCGCAATGTGACATGCCATGACGGCAGTCCTCAACGTTGCAGCACCAGGGATGCATGGAGGACAGTTTTCCTATGGACTGAGGTGACGCACACATGTTATATTTATCGTGCACTTTATTTTCATTGTTATTACATGGTAACACAGACTGAAATAATCCCACAACTCAGTGCAGCCTCAGTGGGAGCCCTGAGCTGGCTTTCTGCAACACAGACGGTCCCGCCTGGGGTGACAGGAGGCAGAGACGCCCAAAGCATGCTGCTTGGGTCCAGTCTACTCTGGAATCTCATTTTGGTTGCTGCTTCACAAAGACGGGACGTTGGAAGCAGAAGCAGGACTTTGGTGCTTTTGTGGAGATCTCAGGGTACTCTGCGATGACTTTCATGCAGAACACAAAGAAGAGCTGGCACTGCTGCAACAGATTTTTCAAAGTCACCATCCTTTGTGATCACAAGCAACTGATCTTCTTTTGCCACCAGCAAAAACAATTCACCTGGGTTATTCACAAATGGATCACGGCCCTATCCCTTCCCAGGCTGGGGTCTTTGTGGTTGGGAAGTAATCCTCAGACTCTTTGAAAGCAGAGAGAGAAGAAGGCCCCGGCTCAGTCTCTTTGAAAACTTCTAATGTTTCACACACGTCACAGATCCTCGGCTTTGAATGCAGCCACTTTATCTGCCGACTTGAACACAGCTGTCGTTTTCCCCTGAAGGGACAGATTGAATTCATTGTAAGATGGTATGCATTCCATGAGTAAACAAGTTTACTTGTCTGGAAGTAAACTGTCTTATTAAAAGCCATCTCTGTAACAGCCTCGTGACTCCAAAGCCCTGGTCCGTGGTCTACCTCGAAGCCATCTTGATTCTACGTGTAAGAGAAAAACGTGCATGTCCAGAGCTGTGTGAAGAGATGTTTGTTAGGGCATGTACTGCAGCAGCTCAGTTCACAAACTGAATTTGTCTTACAGTTTTGGGGAAGATGGCCACAGGTGTGTTTGTGTGAGCAAGACAGGTATGGTTGTGTTTGTCACCCAATGCAAAGTTTATGAACCAAAGCAAAATTTTGCCAGACACTTTTGAGAACCAAAATGTTTGCAGCAGAAGTGTTCATGAACTGAGGTAGGTTCGTGAATCCCTGTGCTTTAATGTGGTTGGTAATTTGAATCACATTCTGCAAAAACAGTTCAGTTCAAGCGATGTTTTGGGGTGAGCAGCATTTATACGGGTGACACCATGTGAGGATTCACATCCGGCTGGAATGTCTCTGACTAGAGTGGCAGAACCAAAACTGTCCAGTCATGGCAGCCACACTGTCTGTGCGTTTACTGCAACTGAAGGACCAATTCAGCTCCCCAATAGGTAATCATTCGGAGACCTGCACAGTCCGTAGTGGTGGTGTTGGCTGGCAGCGAAAGTGCACATAACATATCCCTGTGCGTTCCTCCTGATAATATATTACAGGAACAACATTGTTGTCTACATCAGCAGACTGGCCAGACTGGATCGCGCACCAGGGTGACTCATTAACCCGCTCCAACAATCGTGCCTCAGTGCCCTCTGCTATTTCACCTATGCCTCTAGTTTCAGTACTAGAGGAACACATGCTACCTTTTGAACTGTGGCCTCTCCTAGAAGTTCACAACTCACATCCTTAGCCCCACACGGGATCCATCCTTCACCAACAGTTACAGACTTCTTAGCTTTAGCCAGATGGTTTGGCCACTGAGAATCACGCTCTCAGTGCAGACACAGGTGATGAAGTGCTTGGCCTCAGCAACGGTTTCTGTGGCTCACCACAAGGCCATCAATCCCCCAGCTGCCTAGAGGAAGGGACAGCATGGGCCAAAGAAAGGATAGTTCAGACTTGCAGAATTTCAGAGTAGACAGGGCACCAGGAGATCAGTGCCTCAGACACACCTGAGCCGACCACTATTTATTAGGCACACACGATGATTGGAGGGAAGATCAGGTGACTCAGAGGACGGCGGTGATCGTGTGATGGTGAGGATCTAGGTCATGAGCATCTCACGTTGACGAGGGTAGTGAGAACCGCATTCTCACCACAGCAGTGGGACGAGACAGCAGGCTCATAAAGAAGTATCCTTCCCCGAGGCGAAAGCTTTCCCTTTTTTATTACTACTCTGTTCTTGAAGAACTGAGGTGTCTTCGGCTGATATACTCTTGTCCTTGAGCGTCAGAGTACTGGGAGCACTGAGGTCCCCACCTGCGACGTGGAGTCTTGTTTCCACAGGCCATACCTGGCTGGTGGGTGAGGTAACCCCGGGCCCTGACAGCGGCGGTCGTACTTTGATTGTGATCCCCCAGTGTGTGTAGGACGGCTCTCAACGGTAGTTCGTAATCATATTGTTTTCTTTTGCAAAAATTTAAAGCCTGGTCTGTTAAAGCAAGGTGCTTGGTCTCCGTGTAGCAGCGCCACTTTGAAGGTTTCGTGACTTCATCTGGTGGCTGTCCCCAGATAATATGCAAAGTGGCCCCAGAAAATATGCAAAGTGGGCTTGATCACTATGAATCATCCGCTGCAGTGAGCGCATAATGTAAGGCCCCTCGGTCTTTTCTTTTAAAGGCAGCTCCCCTTTCGTTGGGGTCTTTGAGTTTTCTGCCACCTCCTCATTAGAAGCTCCCCAGTGATCATTTTTACTCTCTTTGGCTAGGGTTAGTCCACGGGCTGCCCAAAACTGACGGAGACACGCACACAGCATGGGAAGGAGAAGCGGTAAATATAAAATGATGGGTGGGCCAGACACAGGCTAAAATCAGTGTTGGATTCTGACTAACGCTGCCCCCAGCTGCAGCTCAGTTGTCCCTGGTCACCCGAGAGAGTTTTGACTCGATTCTACAAGTAGAATTTGTGATGGTCTCTGTGCAGTCAGATCTCTCGGCTCACATGAAACTGTATTTTCAGCTGCTCGCCAGTGTTGGCATCACCAGCTCAGCTCCACCAGATGGTGGGACATTAGATTCTCACAGGGAGCAGGCACCCCAGAGCCCTCGCTGGTGTGGGTCGCAGTAAGGCTCACACTCCCGTGAGGACAGACGCCGCCCCTGATCTGGCAGGAGGTGGAGCTCAGACAGCAGTGCAAGTGACGGGCAGCTGTAAACACACAGATGCTCACTCAGTCCTCAGCCGCTCACCTCAGGCTGTGCCACCTGGCTCGGAGAAGGGCCACGGACCAGATCAGATTTGACTCTGGGGCTGGGAACCAGGTGGGTCACTTGTCTCCAGCTTGGAGACACATGGGCCTTCACAGAGGAGAGTACCCTCGTCAAGCAGGAGCCCATCAGGGAGAACAGCAGGCGGGGAGGGCTCCACAGCTGAAAGGGAAGGCCGGCGGAGTCCGCGCCCCAGCTCTGCCTGCTTGGCATCTTTCCCAGGGGCACTTCTTCCAGCCCTGTGTCGCTTGTGGGCAGTGACCAGTCACTGGGGCGCCGCTGTGACCCCACTGTAGAACTGTCCGGGCAGTCTGAGTGGGGACACAGAGGGTGGAGGTGGTAAGGGCTGGTATCTGTGGCGATGTCCTAGCGGGACCGCGCGTGGCCAGACTCACGAGCTGCCTGGTCCCGCCAGCCTGAGACCCGGCCCGCCTCCCAACCTGCTCCTCTGGTTCATCAGCTGACCCCCTATTCTCGTTCAAGTTTTCCACTGCCAATATTTGGGGCTCAGAGCTAAATAACCCTAATCCAGAAATTAGTGTCAGCAATGGCATTCTTGCAGAAGCCTAGGTCACGGGAGCTGGCTGGAGTCAGCCGTGTAACTCGCGAGGGGGTCAGTAGGATGTGAGCTCCTAATACTGGGCAGGGAGCAGGTGCCACACTCCACCGCTGGTCACTCAGGACCAGATGCCAGCCAAAGGGAAAGTCTGTCACAGCCGCCACAGACACACTTATAAAGGGTGAGGAACACTGGGACCAGACCTGACAGTTGTCCCTAACACTGGATAATTTAAAGCAAGAAAATGACAGGTTCAAGTCAAAATGTTCACCTCGAGGCACCGAACACAATTCAGGCCATTACACGACCAGGCAGAAAGAATCTTATAATGCACAGAGTCGGGGAACAGAAATTGAGGAAGTCTGAACTTAGAGATTGATTTTGAAATGACTGAATGACAATGTCAGCTGGATTCAGAGCCTCGCCGGGTCCTGGCTGTGACAGAGAGGGGACAGCCGGGAAACACCGGCATCCTGTCAGAACACTGACGTCCACAGAATCGTCACTCAGCACCCGAGGGCCTTGCCACGCCACTGAGCCCCTTTATGGCCCCGCCTCGTGGTCTCTTCCGGAACATTCAGGATCTGGCCCAGTGAAGACGCAGAACTGGGACAGGGAGGTGAGGTGAACCCCTGGACTGCACGAGTTCACTGTGGCGTGTTCGTACGGCGGGAGGCGCGTGTGCGGGAGTGGGCTGAGGGCAGCTTGGGGACGGTAGGGAGATCGAGCACGGGCTTAGCTTCAGTCACTGATAGGGAATCATGCATTCAGGGTGTCCTCTCAGGAGGATGGCGGAGGTTCTGACATTTTGCAGAAGTCACTGACGTAAACCTGGACCAAATGACGATCCTCACTAATTGGCAAAAAGGGACCAGAAAATCCTTGGCATAATGAGAAGAGTGAGACCCGCGCAGCTGGAGACAGGAAAGCTGAGTGGCTCTCAAGCCACACCCATTGGGGGACTCTTCCCACCTCCCCCGCAGGACAAGATCAGCGAGGAAGGCAAATTCAGCTTGTTTTTCCATGATTAAAAAATCAGATATACAGAAGGCCTAGAGAGCAGTGGAGCACGCATCTACAAACCGCTTACCTGGCTTCATGCAGGAAATGAGTTAGTTCAGGTCTTGGGGTGCACTGGAAACACCTGGGAAGGGAGACAGGCGTGGGGGGCAGCACCGCAGAGACCTCCAGGCAGGGCTCAGCCCTGGGCAGGAAGGAGAGAGCGCAGGCTGGGGGCCATCGCTCGTCCCGACGAGGCCCCTGGGAAGTCCCTGAACTACAGCCAACAGGACACAGCGGCTCTTCCGTCCCCACACACCAGGGACCTTCTCCGGGCACGGAGCGCAGAGGCGGGTGATAGTGAAGCGCACTGGCGCAGCGCTGACTCCTGGGCACAGGGGCATCTTGCCGTCTGCAGGGCAGAGTGGCTCTGCAGGCGTCCCCATCTGAACTCTCCAGACAGCAGGGCAGAGGACTCCGATCCCCTCCACAGTCACTTCCCAAGTTCCCAAGAGAAGCAGGACAGAAGGAAGAGACCGTGGCACAGGATGCCACTCAGAGCTGCCGAAGTCAAGCACCTTGGACGTGCCAGTCCATGGGCCGTGATGGCCTCTGACGCATGGTGGATGCCAACTGCTTGTGACACTGGCCAGGCATCCAGAGTCGGTACAGCCTTTGGAAAAAGCCCCTCGGTCATGGAATTAAGGGTCACCTTGTGGGTCACAGAGAACGGATGTCAGCTTCCAACCAGAGGACTCAGCCCTGAGCCTGAGCAAACCGAATGTGAGGAGCAACCAGCACCAGAAGCAAGTGTTTCACCCACCAGGACGGTGCAGGCTTTACAGCCGGCCTCCACTGGACCATCCCCACCCCAAGGGCACCTCCCCACCACAGGGGGGCGCTCTGTGTAGACGCTCCCCAGCAATGATGGCTGCTGCCCTGTTAAACCCACAGTATACAGAAAACATGGAAATCAAAACACAGCCAAAGAACGAAGCTACTGCTGACTCTCAGCCACACGGCACGCTGCGGGGTCTCTGTCCCCACATTCTGACATCTGTGGCTGCTTGGGCACCGTCCCTTGCTGCCACTGCCCAGCACAGTGTGAGGATCTTCCTGCCCAGCTGGGAGCGAGCCCGGGAAAAGATCATCGCTGCCCAGTGCACATCACTGTGGCACCCTCACAAGGCTGAGAATCGAAGTTGATGCCCCAAGAGCCCAGGCGTGTGGGCACTGACAGCCAAGCACTAAAGACAAGACAGTCACTGGTGCCCTGGGTTTCCCAAGAAGGTGCAGGGTGATGGCTAGGACGGGTCGGACTCGGGCAGCTCAGGAGGAGCCTGCAGTGCAGGCTGGGAGTTCTCTGCGCTGAAGAACGACCCGGGGCGCGACTCAGCACAGACCTTGGGTCTAGAGAACAACTGTAAGATCCGTTCTAAGCCAGGTGCGGTGGCGCACGCCGTCCTCCTGCACTCGGGAGGCTGAGCTGGAGGGTTGCTGGGAGCTCAAGGCCAGCCTGGGCCGCACGGTGAACTCTAGTCCGGCCTGAGCTACGCAGCAAAACCCTGTCTCAAAATAATAATAATAATAATATCAGTTCTAGCCAGAGGGGGTCCCCTGCACAGCCTGACCCTGCTCAGTCCCGAGCAGCACCCTGAGAATGGAGGCTCCGCAGGGCCCGTGGGGCCCAGGTCTCAGCCTCAGCACCCCGCCAGCAGTGCTCAGCGTCCGGTGGGCCCCAGACTTGCAGCCAGCTCTCTTCTTCCAGAAGAACAGGCTCTCGCCCAGGGCTGTACAGAAACTGAACCCGTGGCCTGCGGCACAAGCTGTGGAAAGCCTGAGGCTCTACGGTGTGTCCACTCCTCAGTCCCCGGCTCTCCCTGGGTGTGACCGCAGTACTGCCCTCAGTGGCCCTGTGGAACCTGTGTCGTGGCCTCTTCTTTCTGTCCCACTGGGCATGACCTTCGTTCTCTGGAGTAGAGGCCAGCAGGATCAGGAAGACATATTTCACTTACCAGTCACAGGAAACATGGCTTAAATGGTAGATAGGATTTACTGGCTCTCATACTTTTCAAAAATACAAAGTTAACTGCTTCAGGGGAGGCCGCTAGCGACCCCGTCCTGCCTCCCCTCCCTGCCCTGTGGTGCAGACACCATCCTAACGCGGCCTTCTCTGCCGCCACGACGGCTGCCAGCGTTCCTCCTTCCCGGCTCATGGCACCGCCCACAACTCTGCAGGTAACACTGGGAAAAGCAAACAGGCCCCCTTCCCAGAAAGCCTTGACTTCTTTGCATCTCTTTAGCTTCATCGGGTCAGGAGGCCATTTGTGGGCCAATTCCTGTTGCCTCACTGATTGGCTGCAGATATCCAGGCCCCGCCCCTAAGGCTGAGGACCCAATCCTACCCCAGCAGCACGGGAGAGGCTGGTCCTCCTAGGAAATGGAAATTGAGCTTTTAATTTTTCTCCATAAAGTGGTATTGGGAGGCTGAACGGGGAGCCCAGCGTTCAGCCGGCTTCACAGTGGGGCCCGGAAGTGGGGAAGCAGGGTTGCCCTAATTACAGAGCCCTAGTGCCAGGATTTGTCTGACCCCCGGCAGCACAGGGCTGGGTGTGCTGGGCCTGGGGAGGGTAGGACAGCAGGCCCCGCGCCTCCTCCGCCGTGACCAGCCACCACTTCCCTCCCGCTTGAGAGCTCTCCTCAGCCTCGCTTTCGCCTGTGCTTGTTTTTCACGGCTGTGGCTCTGCTTTTCGGGGCAGGATGACCGTGACCCCCTAGACGCCGCGCCAGGGCTGGCAGCGGATTGCAGACACCCCACCCCACCTGTCTGTGGGCGCAGCCCCTCCCCACTGGGCGAGCCTTCCTCAGGTTATTGCGTTTCCGTTACAAACCTCGTGCTTAATCTCAAGTTGCTCTTTATTACTTACATAAACTTGTTTTCCTTGTTCCATCTCTGCGTTTTCTTGTCTATGAGAAACTGGCTGTCTCGGCGTGGGATAGAACGCATGGAAATTTTTTCATTAAAATTAGTGGAAATATTTCTTCATTTAATGCCTTTTCATTTGCGGCAGAATTTCAAGAATTCACGGAAGTGGCAGAGGGAGGCCCAGGCCGCCCTGAGCTTGAACACTCTGCACCTTTGCTGGTGGTGACTGCCCAGTGGGGTCGCTCAAGCCCCGGGCGTCGTTGTCCCCTCTGGGGAGGAGAGATGGCACAGCCAGGGTGGGCAGAGTCCTCTGTGCTCCGAGCTGTCCCCCAGACCCCAGCCGGGACTCTGCACAGTGCTACCAAATCATGCCGTGGCAGCGGTGGCCAAGACGGCAAGAAGCAAAGGAAGGCAGGGCACAAAGTGGAGGCTCCAGGCAGTGCAGGCTCGGGACACACAGGCACGGCTCTCCAGGGGAGGAGACAGAGCGACAGTGCCTTCCGTCACCTGCCCTGTCAGCTAGGGATGAGCGTCGGGGCCCCTGGTCTCCTCCCGGCCCTCGCCTTCCTGTCTGTCTCCCTCAGAGCTCAGTTTCCCCAGGCAGTGATGGTGCTGGTGTGTGTACACGAGAAGTAACAGAACGAGCGTGTGTGCAGACAGCACAGGAGTCAGCGCGGGCGAACACCTCTGTGCGTGCGTGCGTGCGTGCATGCATGCGTGTGTGTGTGTGTGTGTGTGTGTGTGTGTGTTTGGGTGGTCCCTGTGTGCACTGCGCATGGCACCTGTGCGTGCCCACAGGTACCTGTTCTCAGAGTGGCAGTAACGAAAAAAGAGGGTACTGAGTCCTCCATTTATTGGATCCACCAGCCCGTCCCCACCCCAGGGTGAGAAGGTGATTAAAGGACACGTCAGCATGCTGTAATTGCCAATTAGCAGGCTGCAATATAAACAAGTAATAAAGCTGCAGCGGGAGGGCAGAGGGAAGATGCCTACCGGCATGGGCATGTCCACCCCCTCCTCACCTGCCGGCTCCTGGGGTCCCCAACCCGGGCAGCAACCAGGGTGAGGGGCAGGGGCGCTGCACAACGGCAGAGGGGCCAATGAGGACGGCACTGGCCAGGTCTGCAGCCCCCCCATGCCACCGAGGACACACAGGACTCGGGGACAGTGCTCCGGGGACAATGCACCCTGTGCTGTGCTCACCCACCTGTCCCCATGGACTGGACTGTGGTCACCCCAGGCCTGGGAGCCGTGGCTGTCACTGTGTGATTCCGTGCCCTGCCCGGTGGTGGCTTTGCAGTAGGCGGCATGTGAGTGTTCAAAAACAGCCTGTGCCCGTGACACCAGGTGTCACAAGGCCGATCGCCTGGATTCCCCACAGCAACCTGAGAAGGACCGAGATTGTAGGAGGCACTCAGAGACCCACTTCTGTCACTGCCCCAGGTGCAGGCTCCCAGGCCACCACCCCGGAGGCTGCAGCCCCCGCCCTGCAGGTCTGGCTCCTCCGCACCCTGTGCTGCAGGGATGTGACAGCAGCCACGGGCTGGCGCGAAGCAGGTGAAAGCCTGGTGACTCCTGCTGGAGCTAGATCTCACGCACTCAAGCTCCAATCAGCCCAGGCGTCATATATTATTCTGGATGACGCGCCTCCTCTTTCTTCTTTTTCCTATGTAGCCTTTGCACTGAGCTACGGCTCCAACCCATTTTTTTTTTTTTATTTTGAGACAGGGTTGCATTAAGTCACTAGTTGGCCAAGCTGAACTTAAACTGGCAACCCTCCTGCCTCAGCCTCCTATAGTACTAGGACCTATCAATAGCTCCCAGGCCATCCAGGAGCAGGTGAGGCACAGATTCGACCCATGGCATAGTTTGTCAATCCTTGGTCTGGGCCTTAGGAACTTCAGGCGTTTTCTGGCTTTCCAAAGAGGGAAGTCCTGGGCTATGAGTGCTGGGGAAAGAGAAACAGGAAGTTAAAAGACCCTCATCTAGGTCTGTGGTAGGGAGATCAGGAAGGCAAAAGTGGGGATGCCATAGGCCAGGGATTTAGCACGGTGCCTGGCAAGCGTGAGGTCCTGAACTCGATCGCTGTTACCAAACAAGTGTGTGTGGGGTGCTAAGCCCCCTTCCCCAGACAGTCACGTGGCCACACCACATGGCTCATGAGGGACAGGGGTGAGTGGGAGGCCGGCGTGGGTAGACGTGAGTGCAGAGATATGAAAGAAGCACCCACTCATTCGCAGCCACTGTACCCTCCACCCCAAGCCCCTGCCCTGGAGCTGCACTCGGGGCTTCTGTGTCTACGAAAAGAAAAGGACAAATCGGGGAGCCAAGGGGCCAGCGTCCCAGCCTCTGTTCACCTCCTCCGCTCACCCAGCAAACACTCACAGCCTCACCGGAGGCGGCTTATTTCTCAGCTGTGACAAAGCTGCTCTGACATGGCCTTCAAAACATCCCTGGAGGGGAGGCCGCACCAAGGACGTTCTGAGCCCAGCCGCAGGGGAGGGGGGCACACGGGACCCCGTGGGTGGGGAGCAGCAGCTGCTGGACACCACCCAGCGGGGGTCTCCAGTGCAGGCGCCTGGCCAAGCCCAAAGCATCCCATACTGTCCTGGGAGTGGTGGGAGCAGGGTGAGGGGCACAAAAGGGGGGCCTGCTCCTTTCGGCCCTCCACAGTCCCCTGGCCAGCCCCGCAAAATGCACCCTAAATCTGACAGCTTCCCCCCACCCAACCTGGCCCCGCTGGTGGAGCTTCCAGGGAAACAGCTGGGGCTCCTCCCTGGTCCCCCACCATTGCCTTCACCACTCCTTACACAGCCCCTGGGCTTGCAGGTCCCCCTGTTTCCGCTCCCTCAGAGCAGGTCCCTGTCCCCATTGTCTGAGACACCAGCAGACACGGGGACGTATCCCGAGGTGGAGCCTGTGGGTCTGTGTGTGTGACCGGGGAAGAATCACACAGATATTTTGCTCGTCTTTACTTGAACTTGAGCCCTGCCACTGTGCCCGAGCATGGGCCACGGCAGCAGCCACAGAGCCCAGGACTCTGTCACCCCCAGAAAGCGCAGATCGCTTGAGTCCTGCTATAATTGCAGCAGAGAACTTGAAATATCACTTACACTCAATCCTATTTCAAAACAATGGTGGTTTTATTAAATCTTATGATTTAGTGCTTTCATAAAGAAGCACATATATTATTCCATCATGATTTGTTCTTAATATTTTGATAACTGCATTTTTATTATAATTAGTTTCCTTTGAATCGCATCAGCTTTATATTGGAGGCTTAAAACGGTCACTCTGAGAAGGGGCCCACGGGTCCCAGCCGTCAGGGTGCCGAGGCAGGAACAGCAAGGGAGAGCCCAGTCGGGGTGTCTGCTCTGTCCAGAACACCTCTGAGGAGGAGCTGAAGAAGGGGTGGGGAGGAATGTGCGGGGAGCAGAGTGGCCGGAGGAGCCGGTGGAGGGTGCAGCGTGCCCTGAGCCTGAACCCAGCGCTGCCCCTGCGGCCTGCATCCCTGGAGCCTCCTGTGGAGTCTGGGTCACTTGTGGGAATGGCATTCCCAGGAGGCAGGGCCAAGGTCACCCGTGGGGGGCCCTGCACTGCATCCTGTCCCCACCCCGTGCCCGCCCCGGCCCTGCCCTGTGCTGGGGCCTCGGCTCCCCAGCCAGGCCCATGTCTCTGAGTGGGGGCTGCAGCCTCAGCCCATCTCCCCACTCCAAACGACACAGCCAGTCTGCTAGTGTCCCAGGGCGAAGGTCCCCTCCCAGCTGCCCCCTACTGCTCCTCGGGCCACCGGACCCAGGCCAGGACCCAAGGCCTGTGTCCAGTGTCCACCTGGCCACCCGGCTTGTGTGCCACTCCCCCTGTGTTGCCCAGTGACATTCGGGAAGGTGAGGCTCCAAGGGAGGGGACAGAACCGTGCACGTCCTGTCTAGATGCCACTCCGGACAGTACGACCTGGCGTCCCCTTAGACAGCTCGTGTGGTGGCCGCCGCGGGCCCGCTGGGGCCTCGGCTAGGACCCGTGGCTCTTCCAAGACGCCAAGCTTCCTGCTCCGTGCTCCTCTGGCTCAGGAGCCTGCGGCTGGCTCCACCACCCCAAGGCTGGGAGAGGCCGGAAATAGGCCAGTAAGTGCCAGTGCTTGGCGACTGGCCAAGCCTGTGTTCGGAGTGTGTGTGCCCACCGCCATGGGCAAGGCCACGGGGCAAGGGGGGACCTAGGGCAGGAAGGAGGCAGAGCAGGCTAATGACTCAGGAGCCTGGGAGTTGCACTGGCCAAGCAGGCCCCTCTGGGCAGGGAAGGGCTCCCAGGCCCAGGGAGGCTGTTGGGCCCCTGTCTTTTCCTGGTCACTCCACCCTGAGAGCCTCTCACCTCCCACTGACGCACTGCAGCCCAGAGGTGCAGTGGCCCTGGCCAGAGCTGCTCAGGGTGTCTGCTGGGACAGTAGCAGGGAAGACGAGGTGACTGGCATGCTGTCGTGTGTGTCTGCACGTGTTAGTGTGTGGGTGTATGCATAAGTGAGCGTGTCTGTGCACGTGTGAGCGTGCATGTGTGTGCACACACATGCTTGTGCATGTATTGAAGTGAGTGTGTTTGAGTTTCACGTGGGTGGATGTGCATGCGTGTGCGGAGATCCCCCCCCTCCCGCTATTGGGCCCCCCCCCCAGGCTGCCCTGGATGAAGGTGCCACCACAGGAGCGGCTGGGAGGCAGGAAGCAGCACCTTATTTAAATGCAAATGATAGAGATACAACTTTCTCTATTAAAATGCAAGTTGCACTTCAGTCTCTGACACCTCCTGAGTGCCAGAGCCACAAGGCCCGCCGAAAGGTGAACGGGCTGGGGGGGGGGCGGGGATATGGGCGGGGTGTGGGCGGGGCGCTGGGCGGGGCCTGGGCGGGCTGCGGACCCTCCGGCTGGCTGGGACGGGCTGCAGCCGGCCAGTCACCAGGACCGCTGGCCCTCTCCCTCGGCTGCGGGCGTGTCTGCTATCACCAACTGCCCCCTGGGAGGTCCCGAGCTCAGGCCTAGGCCTGGCTGCTAGGTGCCGGCCCGCCCTGCTCGGAGCTGGGGGGCCCGGCTGGTCCCGTGGGAGGACGGCGTCGTTCTCGCCTCTTGCCCCACGTGCGCCTCTTCCATCAGGCTGACACCTGGTCCCTACCCACAGGGCAGGAGCCAGGAAGGCGCGCGGGGCTGGGAGCCAGCGTGAGGGCTGGGGGGTGTCCCGCTCCTCCATCTGCCTGGCTCCTAATTTAGGCAGCAAGCGCCCTGCCGAGAGGGAGCCGGGAGGGGAAGCAGAAGGCGGCGGAGCGGAGGGCGACCGGGCTGTGCTTCTGCTTATAAATAGTCCTGTCTGTCACCCGGCGGCTTCCTGGGGCACCTCTGATGTCACCAGCTTCCCAGGAACTCTGCTGGGCCCAGAGTGGGTTGTAGGGGCTCCCCAGGCACCTAGGGCCACAGCCTCAGGGGTCTGGGCCTCTGCCTCGCATCTGTGGCGCACCGGGTGCTCACCTCAGGTCCTGGCACCGACAAGACTCCCTACAGACCAACGCGGGCGGGTCCCGCTGCCCCGGGACAGTCTGGCTGGAACAGGAGGCACCAGGAGTCAGGGAGCCGGAGCTGCCACCCTCGGCTGTCCCGTGCCCCGCCCCCCCGGCTTTATCCACGCCCTCTTACCCGCCTCCGCCCTTCTAAAAGGTGCTGTGGCAGCACGTGCGTGGCAGCAGAGTGATGCCCAGTTCTCGGGCAGTGGGGTCAGAACTGCAGGATGACTGACAGGCAGGTGCTGGTATGAGGCACGCCTCGTGCGCATCACACCCCATGACGGCCGCCATGGGCGCTGACTGCTCACTGCGCAAGGGCATCAGGCCATAGAGCAGCCGCGTCCTCCTCCCCCCTGCTATATATCTGTCCCTTGGCGGAGAGGACAAGGCAGCGCTCCTTAGCTTACACACGGCCCTGGGTAGGCGTCCACACCCTGCTTCTCCCCCCTGTGCCTCCTGCGTCGTGTGAGTGCGGAAGCTGCAGCCCAGAGAGCTCGGTGACTGCCCTGAGATTTCCCAGCCCCGAGGAGGCTGAGTCAGCCCAGTCGAAGGATTTGGCTTCAGCGCCGGCACTCCCGACTGCTGCCCTGACCGAGCTGCGGGCGGCTCCGGGTCCTGGGGGCAGTCAGTCCTCGGCAGGGACCCCAGAGGATCAGTCAGCCCTCTGCCTGGCATAGGAGTCCAGGGCCGAGCCCAAGCCGCCTGGGGGGGAGGCGGCCTCCGGCCTCAGCTTACCCACCTGCCCACCACTTTTAACCAGAGTTAAACATGGGCTGGGGAGGCAGGTGAGCCGTGGCGGGTTCAGGGGAAGCAGGTGTTCACACTTGTCACCTGCTCCCTGAGGCTGGGTCCTGCCTGGGAGCCTGTCCTGCCCGGCGCGCTGCCTCGGCCTCCAATGAGAACAGCCCAGCTGCCAGGGCCCGGCTGGTGACTCAGCTCTGCAATGAGCCCAAACATCTGGCTGGCAAAGGGCACGCTGGCTCCTGAAGCGGCTCCTTCTGCACAAATATGTTCTTAATATTCAATTAGTATTTATCCACCACCAGCAACAATTACGCCATTGACTCTGGGTGAAGAGCCCAGCTAATTAATTACCGCAGTCTTTAACTCGCAGGCAGGATTTCCCCGACAGCAGCGGCAGCCCAGAGCTGAAATCGTGGCAGAGACACCAGCAAGGGGGACAGAGATGCGCTGGGGTCCCAGAGCCAGGTAGAGCCCGTCACCTGGGCCCCCTCGCCCAGCCCAGGCCTCCCAGCCCGACCCATGCCAGCCCCTCCCTCTCTGGCCCCCTGTTCTGCTCCCCTCCCACAGCCAAGGGGCACCTGGCCAGCCCCTCTCCCACTGGGTGACCTGGGCCAGGCCTCAACTACCCTGGGCCCTGGTCCCTGCTTCTGGAAAAGTGGGCAGGAAATAGGGTTGGAGCCACCACAGGAGACTCAGAGCCCAGGCACAAACTCCAGAGTGGGTGTCACTCCCCAGGCGGGCACAGTGGGGCCCAGACCCGGCCCGCCTGCCTCCCTTAACTTCCCCAGGTCCAGATCCGTTCTTCAAGCATGCAGGCGAGGCGCCGGGGGGAGCCAGGCTGTGAGGGACCCGGTGCTGCCCACTCTCAGACAAAACCTCCCTAGCCTCACACGGGATCGTCACCACAAACCCCAAGCCTGTTGCTCCCATCTAGTACCAGTGATTGGTTTCAGAGTTGGGCTAATTGGGCCAGGGATATAGCTCAGTGGTTCCGGTGCCTGTCTTGCAAGCGCAAGGACCCCGGTTCAATCCCTGGTAACCACATAACAATACTGGGTGTGGAGACCCACGCCCAGCAGCAACCAGTACCACATACCACAGTGCCGGGCGTGGTGGCTCACGCCTGTCATCCCAGCACTCGGGAGGCAGAGGCAGGAGGATTGCTGTGATGTGAGTTGGAGGCTGAGCTCAGGGCCAGCCTGAACCACAAAGTGAGACCCTGTCTCAAAAAAACCTTAAAAAAAAAAAAAGAGTTGGGCTAATAAATTTAAGCAGACAAGCCTGCAGGGAGGGCTCTGGGAAAGGCTTTACACCCTGGAACAAAACGAGTACTTTTTACTAGGGGAGGAGCCCTCGCCTCCTGGTTTGGATACGGGGTGTGAGCCTGTGATGTGGCAGCTGCCTGTGATGGTGAGGAGACACACAGCTGGGGACAGAGGGCAGAGCGCCACACAGAAACCGAACAGCTGGGCCTGCCCCGGACCTGGGGCCACCTGACATCTTGTGCAGCAAGCTGGGCCTTTGAGCCAGCTCCCTGTCTGCCCCATTGGGTTGTTATAAGAATAAAGATCAGTTATTTCTTTAAAAAAGCAAACAACTTAGAAAAGTGCCTGAGTACACAACTGACAATGTTGGTATTAAATAAATAGAAATAAGCATGCGGGGTGGGGGGTGCACACCTGTAATCCCTGCCCTCTGGGAGGCTGAGGCAGGAAGATCACAAGTTTGAACTGACTGGGTTAGCGAGACCCTGTCTCAAAATACAAACTGAAAAAGGGCTGGCGCTGCAGTTCTCCGAGAAGCCCCTTGCCACTGGGAGAGGGAAGCTTCCCTAGACCCTGCCTGGCCCAAGGTTACCTTCCAGGGAGCCCCTCTGGCGATGGGGACCTGGCCTGCTCGGGTCTGTCTGCCTTTCCCTACCTAGCCTCAGTGGCTGAGGGCGTGGAAGGGTGAGAGTCACCTGGGCCCGAGCGGTGGCTGTGTCCTCCACTGCCGCTGGCTGATGGGTTCCCAAATCTGGCTTCCACCAGCCACAGTTCTGGGGCCCAAACATCCCCCATGCCCGCTCTAACCCGTCCTGGGCAGAATGCCCCCAGTGCCCCCCAGCCTGAGCCTCACTCAGCCAGGACACCCCAAGCCATGGCTGAGGACTGGAGCTTGGTTTCTAGCCTCGGCCACCCCTGCACACCAGCTGCCAAGACCTTTCCTACCACAGATCCAGGCATGTCCCCTAGCCGCCTGGGGGACCTCAGGGGCTCCCCACGGCCCAAGCTGTAAGTGTGGAGCAGAGTGCCCGGGTCCTGCTGGTGAAGCCGGAAATCGGCAAGCCCCTACCCACCCGCACAGCCAGAGCCTCTCCCTGCTCCCAGGGCCAGCGCACCTGCGAGGCCAGCACCTTTCCCCACTTTCCAGTCACCTCTGTCAGGCTCGACCTCCTCGAGACACTGCCCACTCCGAGGCCTCTCAGGTCCCACTGGCAGCTGGCGCCCATGTCTGTCCCTGGTCTCCTTGGCAGGGCACACTGCCTTCCCAGTCAGCAGGGCACACTGGCTCGGGGGCCCCAGACTTGCTCAACCCCAGACCTCAATCTTGGGGGTCAGTCTTGGGCAATGACTGTGCCAGGCACTGAATCTGCTCAGGTCACACAGGGGAGGAGCCCTGCCACCCAGGCCATGCTGCTCCCCACGAGAGGGCAGCAAGCTGCAGCCAGGGCTGCCCGAGTGGAGGCCTGTGTGAGAGGGGGAGACAGCCCAGGCAGGGCTGCCATCTCACTCTGCACGCGGGGCCCAAACCAGGGCTGCAAAGTGGCAGGCAGAGCCAGCCTCCGAGGGGCACAGTAGTCAGGGCCAGGGCACAGCCCCTAGAGGTGCAGCCTCCAAGCTCCCGGTCCCCCCCGCCCCCATGCTGAGCCCCACCCCCGACACAGGGGCTGTGTCAGAGGGCAAATAACCCTCGGCTTGGCCAAGGTCAGTCCTCGCCTTGGCGGTGCTCCTGGACTCCTGCTTCCCGGCCGGGGACCAACTAGGTTTGGTTTCCTTCAGCCCAATCCAGGGCATCTCCCCCTGAAATAGTGTCCCAGGAGGCTAGCCGGGCAGAACACAAGAGACCCAGTTAAATCTGAATTTCAGATAAACAATGATTTTTAAAAATATGTCCCAAATATTGTATAAGATATGCTAACAATTATTCATGATTTATTAGAAATTCAAATCTATCTGGATACTTTTTTAATGTGTTTTTCTAGTTAAAATTCAGTGAGCTCTTTGAAATATTTCCAGGACCATTCTGTTCTTTTATTTGCTAAATCTGGCATCTGAGTACTAACTGATCTCCCTATGTTCCCACATGTGGCCCAATGACTTTGTTTAAAAAAATTTGCTAGGTAGACTATGAGGTTGAGTGTGTATGTTATAATCACTATATCTGCCACTGCAAAAAAAAAGAAAAGGACACAAAGAAATATAACAAATTACTCAATCAGTGTTTTATAAAGAAAATAGCTTAGAAAAATGGTCCAAAAAATCTGAAAGAAAGCAGAGACTAGGAAACAGGAGAACTAAAAACAGAATAGACAGAAATCAACTAATAAAATGAAAACTGTAATTATAAGCATATTAATACTTAAAAAGATCTAAATATGTCAGTTAAGAAGCAGAGGTTATCAAAATAGATAAAGATGAGCAAGACCCAACAATATGCTGTCTAGAAGAAACCCACTTTCTGTATAATGCTATAGATAGGCTAATATAAAAGCAATACCTTATAAAAGAAGGCAGAGTAGAAGACCTGAGTAGTTGTTTTTTATTTCAGACAAGTTAAATTTCTCATCAGGAAAATTGTGAGGGATAAAGGACAGCTGACATTTTTTAAAGGGTCAACTTACAAAGAACACACAGACCTCCTCCACACACACAGATCTTGGAGCAGAACTGATAGAAAAGCTGTTATAACTAAAGCAAAGTTCACAATGACAGCTGGAGATTTCAGCACACTCTTTCAGTGATTCAGAGAAAGTAGACAGATTGGCACGGTCATCAGAGGACAGAGAAATGCTATCAGCTGGCAGAATCCGATTAACACTGCTGGAATCGTCTGTCCGTCCGCAGCAGAACACAGCCCCTCCGCAGGGCCTTCGCCAAGAGAGACAACCTCCTGCTTCATAAGAATTTTGTAACACATTTTTAAAACTGAAGTAATACAAGATATGTTCTGGGGCCATCGTGAAATTAAAAGTTCGTAGCAAAAAGATAGCTGTCAAATCTCCAAATGCTGGAAATAAAACATACACTTATAAATAATCCACGCATCACAGAAGAAATCTAAAAGAATATTAGGAGCAACTTGAACTAAATGAAAATAAAATAGAAACAGCCTCGAATTTGTGAGATGCTGCTAATGCAATATTTAAAGGTAGACTTTTAAGTTTAGAATGTTTCTATTAGAAGACAAAAATAGATTTGCAAATAGCAATCTAAATTCCACCTTCCAGAGACTACCAAACCTTACTGGGGTAGACGGGGGCGTAAAATACACCCACAGCAAACAGAGGAAGAAACTCATCAAGACAAGAGCACAAAACGATGAAATCAGAGACAGAAAAACAATAGATAAACCCACTGAAACTAAACATTCATCATTTGCGTTGTTTTGTTTTGCTTATTGCAACAGGGTCTCTCCGTGTAGTCCAGGCTGGCCTCAAATTCTAGGGATCCTCCTGCCTCAGCCTCCCAAGTGCTGAGACTACAGGTGTGCACCACCACACCCAGCTAAAAGTTCATTATTTGAAAGGACAAATCAAATTGATAACCAAATTGATAAAGGAGCAAAGACAAGAGTGATCAGGAATATCGCTGCAGGCTGCGGCATCAGAGGGTGATGAGAGGGTGCTGCCCCACGCTCACACGGCAACTCAGCAACTGTCAAGTAAAAATCCAAATCTTTACAAGTCACAGACCCCCAGACTCACCCAAGAAGAAGTCAACACCCTAGAGTCCTATATGCGTTGTGAAAGTTAAATTTATAATTAAAAACCTTCCAAGAAAGAATTTCCCAATCCTGGAAGCTCCACTGATAAATTTAACCAAATATTTTAGGACAGTCAGCGGTAGCGGTCCACGCAGTTATTCGACTATTCAGGAGCCTGAGGCAGGTGGACCAGAAGCTCGAGGCCGCCAAGGGCAGTCGGTGAGATGCTGGCTGGAAAGAAAAAGAAGTGGGGTTGTGGGGAGGGGGTTCAATCCCCACTATGGCAAAAAAGAAAGAAGAGAAGAGAGGGAGCTTGTAATGCACAACATGAACAATATGCTTTGGCCGAGAGCAGTTTCTCCCTGGAATCCAAGACCCCTTCAATATTTAAAAAATCCATCCACATCACACACCAAGTTAACAGGCTAGAGAAGAAACATCACACAGTCATATGGACTGAGGCAGAAGAGACAATTAGTAAACATCAACATCCATTTGTAAAAAAGGTCTCAAGTTAGGAGTTGAAAAGGATTACCTTATTTTGATAAAAGGCGTCTGCCGAAAAGAAAACCCTAACCAGGAGCCAGGCACAGTGGCACGGGTCTCTAATCCCAGCACTTAGGAGGCTGAGGCAGGAGGATCACTGCCAGTTGTCAATTCCAGGCCAATCTGAACTACATAGTGGGACCCTGTCTCAAAAGAAGAAAGTCCTTATCCGACAGTGACTCTGATGAAAGAAAATTAAAGACCAAAAGGGGCAGTTGGCAAGCAAGGGGTGCAGGACAGAGTCTGGGTCCAGAGGCAGGAGCGGCACAGTACTCGGATGGCGGAGGCTGACGGGCTACCCAGAAGGTGAAGCTCATTCGTCGTTTGCTGTAATCTGTAATCCAGGTCTTGGTTTTTAATCTCCTGGTAGGAAGAAAATAACTACCTTCTAACAAAAGCTGACTGATAAACTGCTTTTGAAACAACACTCAGAGGACGCTGGGTTTCTTTCTGTATCGATAGCATATTTTTTTTTAAGGTTTTTTGAGACAGGGTCTCGCTTTGTGGTTCAGGCTGGCCCTGAGCTCAGCCTCCAACTCACATCACAGCAATCCTCCTGCCTCTGCCTCCCGAGTGCTGGGATGACAGGCGTGAGCCACCACGCCCGCACACAGGAGCCACACAGAAGTACAGAGACGAGCGCAAGCAAAGACCCAGATAAGCACAGGTGTGCGAGGCGGACACCAGCCCTCGCCGGGGCGCGGGGCAGCGGGAGTCCAGATCCCATCGCAGCCCGGGCGCTTCTGTGGACAGAGGCAAAGCGACTGCACGGTTGATACGGAAGGACAGCAGAAGCCCAAGAGCCAACACATTCTTAATTTTCAAAAAACTTGGGAGGATCCATACAAACCAATTTTAAGACTTAAGAAAGCTACAATGATAAAGACAGAGCAGTATTGGTGAAAAGATAGAAGAGAGGTCAATAAAACAGAATAAAAAGCCCAGAGACAGACTCACAGAAATGTGGTCAATTGACTTTTGCAGAGGCAATTCAACAGAGAAAGGACGGTCTATATGGACATCTATATAACAAGAAAAAAAAATTAATCTCAGCCTAAACCCCACACCTTGTATCAAAACGAACTCAGTGTAACTCATAAGTTTGAAAGTTAAATTTAAAATTATAAAACTTTCAGGACAAAATGCAGAAAGGAAAAAAAAATATTCTCTCATCCCTTGGGGTTAGGCAAATAATTCTTAATATGACACCAAAAGAACAAGTTATAAAAGATAAAATTCACGAAGCACATTTCATGTAAACAATAACAAAAAAAATCCTTTTATTTTGCAAAGGGCACTGTTAAGAGAATGAAAAGGCAACCCATAGCCTGGGAAGCCAACACTCACAAAACGTACAAAAGACTTGTATCTGGAACATATAAAGAACTTTTAAAAGTCCATTTTAAGGACCGGGGAGTTAGCTCAGTGGTTCCGGCGCCTGTCTTGCAAGCACAAGGACCCGGGTTCGATTCCCCGGTAACCACATAACAATACTGGGTGTGGAGACCCACACCCAGCAGCAACCAGTACCACAGACCACAGTGCCGGGCATGGTGGCTCACGCCTGTAATCCCAGCACTCGGGAGGCAGAAGCAGGAGGATTGTGATGTGAGTTTGAGGCTGAGATCAGGGCCAGCCTGAACCACAAAGCGAGACCCTGTCTCCAAAAACCTAAAAAAAAAAAAGTCCATTTTAAAATCAAAAGCTACATACAACCCAATTTTTAAACAGGTAAGACCTTAATAGATACTTTACCTAGTGGGATCTGGGATGGGAATATGCATACGAAAAGATGCATAACATCTTGCAAATTAGACCACTGTAAGATACTACTAAGCACCTCCCAAATGGCTAGTGATAAAAGCGACCCGATGAAGGAGGGGGTGTAGGACCTGACCTGTCAGCACTGCTGGCTGGAGAACAAAACAGCCTCCCTGGAAAATAGACTGGCAGTTTTATATAAAGTTAAATATACCTATATTATAAGATCCAGCAATCCCATGTCATGATATTTATCACAGAGGAAATATATTCACATGAAAAGCCTACAGAGGAATGTCTGGAGAAGCTATTTTCCTTTTTTTTTTTTTTTCTTTTTGAGACAGGGTCTCGCTTTGTAGTTCAGGCTGGCCCTGAGCTCAGCCTCCAACTCACATCGCAGCAATCCTCCTGCCTCTGCCTCCCGAGCGCTGGGATTACAGGCCTGAGCCATCACGCCCGGCACTGTTTGTGGTACGTGGTACTGGTTGCTGCTGGGTGTGAGTCTCCATGCCCAGTATTGTATGTGGTTAACCGAGGATCGAACCTGGGTCCTTGCGCTTGCAAGACAGGCGCTGGAACCACCGAACTAAATCCCCGGCCCTGGAGAAGCTATTTTGATAATCACCAAAAAGTTTCAAACAACTTACATGGTCTTCAATAAGGAAATGAATAAACAGCTGTGGTATATCTGTGTTGTGGAATACTATGCAGCAATGAAAAGGGACCACTGATAACACATCTGGATACATTTTAATGGTATTATGCTGAGTGACAAAAGCCAGGCCCAAAGATCATATTCTTAATGATCCAAACGTGATATTCTGGGATAGTCAAAACTACAGCTGTGGCGACAGATTTGGTTATCAAGAATCAGGGATGGAGAGGAGGTTACCAAGTACTAGCCGAGAGAGTTTAGAACTGATGGAATTCGAGGTTCAGATTATGGCAGTGGTTATGCAAATCTGTACAAACTCATAGAACTGTCTGCCTCTCTCCTCTCAAAATCAACTTGATGGTGTATCAGATTTTTTTTTAAATTGGACCATGTCACTTTTCAGCTGAAAACTTTTCACAGCTCCCCAGAGATCTTGGGAAAAGCAACCTCTTCCTCCACAGGGATTCAGACCCACCTGCCAGCCCGAGTCCCGCCAGCAACCCCTGGACCCAGATAGTCACCAGTTCCAGCCCTGCCCCGGGGCTTTTGCTCTTCCAGTTTCTGCAGCCAGGCTGAGTGGAGACAGAATGGCCCACACCCACCGCGCCCAGCTCCTCCGCTCGGACACGCTGAAGGAGCCAGGTCCCGAGCACCACCCGGGAAAAGCCGAGATTCTCAGTAAGCCTCAGTAAAGCCGAGATTGTCAGGAAGCCGCTCACCGCCGATCTTCAAATGTGCGCACCCCAGAATCACCGGGGTGGGAGGGCTGACACCGAGGGAGTCCCCACTCCCGAGCCTGACGGAGGAGGTCCCTTGAGGCCGGTCCCTTTTCGGAAGCCCTGTGGAAACCTTTTCCTTACTCCTTGGAGAGGAAAAGGAAAAGGGAGGATCTCCCTTCAGGTAATTCTCAGTCTGCTGGGTCTCCGAGCAGCGCAGCGCAGCGACTGCTTGGGCCCCGCTGCGCATGTGCAGTCCAAGTGGGCAGGTGGGGAACCACTTCCCAGCGCCTCCTCCAGACTCCCACCCAGACCTCCCCCAGCGCCTGTACCGCAGGCCCCCCGGGACACTGCCGTGCAGGGGTGTAAGGAGGAGAAGGCCCAGGGGAGGCCTGCATGCTCCTCAAAGGGCTCAGGAAGGGGACAAGGGTCCAGGAACCTACAGGACCCAGGGAGGCTGCCAGCCCAGCCCCGGCCCTGCCTCCACCCCTCTTCCCACAAGGCAGTGGGATCCAGCTTCCTGGTCAGGACCCCATGCCAGCCCGCTGTGGCTGCCAGTGGCTTCCTCCTGGGGCCTGCGCGCTTTGCCTGTCCTCAGTGTCCCTTCAGAGCCACGGAAAGCTGGCAAACCTGTCAGATCTTGCCCTGAGCACAGCCTTCCCTGTCACCCACTCTGGGTAAAACAAGGCCCACAGCCAATCTGATCCCCCGCTCCCCCCAACTCTGACGTCCACTCCTCCCCTCCTTGCTGCTCCTCCAGCAGGCCAGCCACACTCCTGCCCCAGGGCCTTTGCACCAGCTGCTCCTGCAGCAGAGGCCTCCCCAGGGACCCACGGGGCTCCTGATTTGCCTCAGGGCTCTGCTGCAAGGTCACCATCTTGGGAAAACCCTCCCCGGCTGCCCCAGAAAACCCCCGTCCGGTCACGCCTGTGCACCATCCCCTCCTTCCCACAGGCTAAGCCTTTCTCTACCTTCAGCTCAATGAGGTCAGGGCTGTTGCTGTGGCCACTGCTGGGTCCCAGCACCTAAGAAGGCTGAACACACAGTGGGGGCTAAACTGAGCTTGCTAGAGAAATGGGGAGCCCTGCTAGGAGGGGCCCCATGCCAGGAACAGTGCATGGAGAGGAGCTGGTGGGAGCTGCTGGCCCCAGCCCTGCTCAGCCTCCTGCGGTCCTGCCAGCTGCTCTCTGCCTGGGGCGGCCCCACCCGGGCCCCACACTTCACCAGGCTCAATATAGCCACGAGGCAGACCCCAGCCCCGTTTTCCAGGTGAGAGGGCCCAGCCAGCGACGCTGGGCTCTGGGGAACGTGAGGGGCAAGGGGCCGGGAAGGAACAGATGATCGAGATCCTACCTCAGGCTCCTTATCAAGCCCGGGGCTCTAGACTTCACCAGCGGGTCCCTCTGCCTGACCCATTTCTTGGATGAGTGGCCCGAGGCCCGCAGGCCAAGGCCGATCCCTCAGCCCGTGGCTCCCTCCTCCGCCCTGCCCTGTCAGCGCAGTGCCCGCCAGCCCGCGTGGGCAGCAGAGCCGCCGTGTTTATTAATTTTCTGCCTCGGTGGGTCTGCTCCAGCAGCCCGAGCCCCCGTAGTTGCCATCCGGTCTATTAAATAATTCTGTCTGGGAAGAACCTGGCCTGCCAGGGACGTGCTGATGGGCCTTTAAATTTTAATTGCCGTGCTAAACGAGATTAGCCGCGGGAGGCGGTGCGCTGGAGGAAAGTGGGGGAGGAGAGGGAGGCCAGGACCAACCTTCAACATCTGTGGGCCTCACGGGCCACACAGCCCACCCCCCGCAGACCACACCCTCACCACTGACCACGCCCCATCTCCGGGCCACACCCCTAACCTCAGGCAGTGCCCCCTGCAAGCCACACCCCCGTGTGCCCCTCTCAGGCTATGGACTCGCGGCTCCGGGGCCTCCCGAGCTCTGCCCTTCCCAGCTGGGAACACGCCAGCTGGGACACGTTTCTGCCCCGTGGCCTCCTGGTCCCCTTCCCAGTCTTCTTGGATCGCGCAGTCTCCACGCGGGACGCTCAGTGCCGCAGCAGCAGGGCTGAGGGAATGGCGCGTTCCCTGGCTCAGAGTCTGAGGGCACTGGGCACCCACGAGACTGGAGAACATTCTGGGATCTTCCCCCCTGCCTGTCTCCCCTTCCAGCATCTGCCCCGGGAGGAGCCCTCGCCCAGCGGGCAGCTCCAGCGGCCCTGTCTCCCTCTGCGCCCCCGCCCGCCCGTTGGCACCCAGATAGAGCCTTAAGGTTTTCTCACGCCCCGCTGCGGCCTACCGCCTCCCCAACACTCCTCTTTCCCACCAAGGCCCACCCTGCCTGGCCTGGAGTCAAGGTGCCCCTTCTGTGAAAAGGTGGGTACAACTCCACACTCGTGAACTCTGAGCCTGTGATGTCAGCCAGGTGCCCACTGCGTGCCAGGCACAGCGCCATCCGACAGAGAAGGGACTGTCCTTGCCGGCCGGCATTCCAGGGCAGAGAAACAATATTCAAGAAATCAGAAGTTGACAAGGGAGTCAGGAGACAGGAAGCAAGAGGAAAGAAAGAGTCAGGTGGGGCTGGTGGATGCTGACAGGCTGCTGGCAGAGCGGCCAGGGGAGGCCCCAGGCGCCGCCCACCTCGCCCCCTTCTGGGAGGGGGCCTTTCTGGTGCCGGACTGGGAGATGCAAAGGCCCCGGGCTACCGGCTGCGGGCTGCACTCCTGCCCGACTCACCCACCTCCAGGAGCCCGAGCCGCAGCCGCTGTGACGGGCAAGCCAAGCAGAACCACACTGTGAACGGAGCCACATCCGTCAGGACACGTGCGCTTGCCTCTTCACACGTGCTGGAGTGAGCAATTACAATGTGATCAGATAGGATGAGAACAGGGCTGGTGGTCGCTGAGTATCAAACAGGAATAAGGGATCATCTGCCAGTCCCCGCCCTGCGTCGGGCGCAGCCGGGCCTGCTTGTGCCGTGCCCTGGTGTTACTCACCGCGCCGAGCTCCTTGGACGAGTGACTACAAGTGGAAGGGCCTCTCTCCTCCTGTGGGCCCTACACCGCCTTAGCCGGACATGGGAGCAGGCGGCCGGCCCCTTCCTCGCGCTGCAGAAAAACACACCACTAGAAGCAGAGCTGCTCCGGGCCGGAGGGAGGAGCTCCAGCCGGGGTCCTGCGGAGCCCTTCCGATGACTGCACCGGGGCTGAACCACGTTTAACAGAACTCTCTAAAATACTGTTTTAGCGTCTTAAAAAATGATATTGAAAGATGAACCATTAGTCAAGCATCTGGGCCCCCAGAAATCATGCGGGTTCCCCGGGCTGCAGACACAGCGGGAGCCACATCTTGTGGAGTCGCTGGCCCCCAGCACCGCTCCGGACCACGTCTGCCTCCGGGATTCCTTCACCTGGCCTGGACCCGAATCTGAAGACCTCTTCTTCCTTCTCCCCAGAGCCTCAGAGGAGCTCAAGGTGGGAAAGGGCTCCGGCCCGCAGGTCTGAAGCAGGCGTTTCTCAAGCAGCACAAGTCCCGCAGGAATCCCTGCGGGAAGGCCGAGTGACGGCAGCTTGCCATGCAGGGCGCCCACCCTCGGCAGCCTGCCTCCTGTTCGCCTCCTCCTCTCGGGGCCTCTGTCATTGCCTGTTAGAATGGGCAGCTGTGCTGTGGGACCAGGAAGGGGGCATGTCACACGGGTGAGCCACAGGCCGTGTGGGCGCCTCCTACAGGCCTTTCCCTGTCCTCCAGTCGTTCAGAGAGGGGGAGAGCTTTGCACCCCGGAGGGGCCTGCATGGGTGTGGGGAGTAAGGAGGTGAGCATTCTCCCGAGGAACCTCAGGACGGGCTGGAGGCGCAGCCCAAGGCAGCACAGAGCCCTGGTCCTCCCCCCACACCCTCCCGCACTGGGCCAGCCTCATCTGTCTCCCTCCTGTCACCGAGGCGCAGCCCTTCGGAGGAGGGGGGATTAAATCCCAGGCCGCCGGCTGCCGAGGAGCTGGCACTTCATTACCGCCTGCCCAGCTGTCTGCGGGCATCGACCGGCCCTGGCCCCGGTGACCTCCGATCGATGGGCAGCCTGTTGTGTACTGGATTCTGTCGGCGGTGAGGGGGGCTCCACGGCCCCCAGCCTTCCCTGGCTGCCCTGCACCTCAGGCAGACAGGACACAAATCAGCAGCAGCTGCCACAGAGTTGGCCAGCAGGGACACGGGAGGCTGAGGACAGGCAGCCAGGAGGCAGGCCCTGCCCGGCCCACGAGGCAGAGGGCCCTGTGAAAGGCTGTGGAGGGGTACAGCCACAGGGCGTGCGGTTGGGTCCCAGAGCAGGAGGGCCCATGCCCTATACCCAGGTCCTCCGTCGCAGGCACGAGACAGCCAGGATGCCAGGAAGAGCAGCCTCTCTGTGCCAGGCCCACCTCCCAGGCCGAGGCTGGATGGCCCCCATGCCCTGTGCCAGCAAGTACCACCTCTGTGCTCCAGCCCCAGCTCAGGCTCCTCCCCAAGCCAGCCCTGAGCCAGCCTCTCTGGAAGGCCAGGGGGCACCGGGCCCAGCTGAGGGGCCCTGTGATAAAACGGCGCTGACCACCCGTCCTCACAGAAGTACCTGTGCTAGGGCCTGCCAGGGAGGACTGCCCAGCACTGCACAGCATGGCAGCACAACATCCTGCAGTGTTCCATGAAGGGGACACCGGGCGCCAGTCCAGACCACAGCAGAATGGGATGCAGTGGGCCATTCACCTGTATCCCCGGGAGGTGCAGAGATGGGGAGGGCCAGCACCAGGGTGGAGAAGAGGCCAGGAGGCCGAGGGCCAGATCGCGGGGCGCCCGGGTGTCAGGTTTCATGCTGGTCTGACCGGTGTGTGTGGAGCCCAGTCTGGCCAGAGAGCGGATTGGAGGCAACAGAAGCTGGATGCGGAGATGGTACAGCCTGTGCCAGGGCTCCGGGAGAGGCAAGGCAGGGCCGTGCTGCCCAGGTGGATGTTCAGTGTAGGTTTGGGCACAAAAAAAGGGACCCTGCTTCCACTTCAGGCACCCCAGGAAGCTTTGGGGCTGCAGACCCCAGCACAGGAGCCGGCGTGGTTCCTGGGGCTTGGACCAGCTCTCGGAAGAGCGGTGCCACAGCCAGAAGAAAAGCCGGTGCTTCTGACACTGCAGGAAGCGGCGGCCTTGAGGAGGCCCCGAGTCAGGCCACCTGTCCCCCACGGTTCACTGGTGCACCTGGCCAAGCAAAGCCACTGTCCCGGGGACTGTGTGGCCTCCTCGGGGTCCGGGCCAAGGCAGGACTGCACCTCCAGGCTTCCCGTCACGTGAGCCAGTAAACAGACAGCCACAGAGGTAGTCCAAGCTGCGGGACTTCCTGGACATTGGGAGTCCAGGTCCTGGGACATCGGAGAGCAAGAGCCCAGGGGACCCACAGAAGCACGGAGATGGGCGGGGAGGAGGGCCGAGGCCCCGGGAGCACCATGAGCTACAGCTGGGGAGTAAAGTACATAGATGCCAGGCGTGGTGGAGCAAGCCTCTGAGCCCAGCTCTCAGGAGGCTGAGACAGGAGGATCACGAACTGCATGGTGAGACCTGGTTTCAAAAGGGCCAGAGGAATGTCATTTGCTGGCGACATTAAATCTACTTGTGTGAATCACGGGGCTCCAGGAAGCGTTCGGAGAGAGTGGGCAGCTATGGCATGCACAGGGCCACACTCGCCAGGCTCCGCTGAAGGAGGACAGAGACCCCTTTGGAAGGCCTGGTGCCTCCGTCCCTCCCTGTCCACAGCATCCAGGGCGCCCTTGGGGAGGGATCCTGCATGGAGGGGTGGTTCGGGGCAGGGACACACCACATGGATGACCAGCTCTGTCCCCAGCTCCCCCAGCATGTCATACGTCTCTCCACCAGGGGCCAGAGGGAGGGGCAGCCCCAAGCTTTGGGCATGCTACACGGCAGCCTCTCGGTTTGCACAGCTGGGCAGCCCCTGCCAGCTACTGGAGCTGTGCTGTGCGGCCTCCTCCCCTGGCAGCCCCCAGCCGCCCACGCACCGGCCCAGCACGGACTCGGCCCCAAGGCTGCAGACAGTGGTTGCCCACTCTCACTCGACATGTACCAACTTCTTGGCACCAGCCCCCTTTACTCTAAAGTGCTAACAAGGCGCCCCGAGTATCAGCTCGTGTGAGTGTCTCAGTATTTATCATACTGTATTAACAATTAAAACAGAGAGACTTTTCAGTATTCATCTGTTTGCTCATTTAAGATAAAATGATACACTCAACTCATATAAAGATAAGTAGTACATTTTTTAGGAGTTAACTATTTGAAAACACAAGAGAGAAGGTACTATTGCTGTACATTTTTGCCAATCTCCCAAATGTCTGGCTTGATAGAAGACAGCTGGACCCTGTTATCTGCCGCTGATCTCCCGCCGTCTGTTGTTTTGGTTACAGCTAATTAAGAAAATCTGGCTTCACCCACAACTGGAGCTGGTGACACCGGGCCCAGCTCCTGGTGACCGCAGGCTGCTTCTTTGATACCACACCAAACCTCAGCAGCGGTGACTTCCGAGCACCACGTGCAGCCTGGAACCAAAAACCTCACCCACGGCGCTTTCACAGTCTTGTCAAAAGCCTTATCTGCCTCACACTCCTGCCTTGGCCACTTGGAAATAAAAATCTTTTAAGAGTGGGAAGAATCTGTCAAGTTCATGCTAGCAGAGAGTTTCTCAAAATTCAAAAACTGGTTTAAAAGCTCATATTATAGCACAGGTGACAAAAATTGTCAGTTATTTCCCCTGAAGCATCTCCTGGCTCCATCCCTTTAATGGCGGGAACCGGGGCTGGGGGGCAGGAGCTTTCTGCCCACCTCAGCCTGGCTCTGCCTCCCAGGTACTGTTCTCGGACAACGGTCACCCTCCCAGGGCTTGACCACTTGCTCAGGATGATCAGGGTGGAGAGTCAATAAAGTTGATCATTTGCAGGCACATCCCGGACCTGCGCAACAGGACCAGCCTGTCTGGCTTTCCTGCAGTACCCAGTGACTGTCAGCACAGCCTACTGCCCCCCTGTATCCTGCCACACGCCGGGTCCTCAGCAATGTGGGGACTAGCAGTGGCCACAGCCAAGCACAGGCTGCGAGCTCATTCACCCTCGTCAGGCACTTGAGGCAGGTTCTTGTGTCCCTGTGCCCCTTTCACACATGGGGAAACTGAGGCTAGGAGCAGCACCCCATTCTTCCGCCTCTTCTGAGAAAGAAAACCACACCGACCGAGGCACAAGGCAGGACACATTTGTGCCTCGGGTGTCTCTGCTGCCTCTCTGTTCTGCAGAGACAGCCAGCTGGGGTCTATGCAAACATGCTGCACCCAAGAGACGGCCCAGGCCTGCCAGGTCAGCGGGACAGCGACCCAGGCACAGGCCACGGCTCGCCCCGTGTTTCTCCTGGGCCCGGGCCGATGGCCTGGGCTGTGTGAACTCTCTCTGGGCACCGACTGGTGTGTGGGCGTTCCTATCCTCTGACCTCGATGCCCCCTGGTCTGAATGCTGGGCGCTCAGCGTTGTCCCCAAGCCCTGAGGCAGCCGTGCCTGCCAAGGAGGCTGAGCAGGCTGACAGGACGGTTGGCTCAGGTTGACAGAGGCACATCTCCACTGTTTGCTGAGGCCCTCAAGCCCCACACTTCTTCCTCCCTGACCCAGAATCCTGGAAAAGCACCACCGAGCTGTATCTGCAGGCAAACACCCTGACTTCTGTCAGCACCGGACTCGCCACGCTCCCCACCCTGAGGACTGATGATGGGTCTGCAATTCGTTTGCACCTTTTGACACCCACCCAGCCCAGGGTGCCAGAGTCAGAACCTGCCCAGAAGCTTCCAGAGCCCCAGGACAGCAGGGCCAAGGCCCAGAAGGCAAGGGCTGGCCAGGGACCGAAGTGGCAGGCAGAAATGGCCTAGAGCCAGCCAGAGCCCAGGGGTGCTGCCAGCCAGCTCGGAAGGCAGCTCTCTGGGGCTCAGGGCTCCAGGACCCGGGGTGCACGCGCTGAAGAGCCTGGACTCAGAAGGAAGGGAGACAGATCAAAGCACAGCCCGGGAGAGGAGGATCACAACATGCACCACCTTCCCACATTACAGGGCTGGGTACCGGCGGGGAGGCCAGAGGACAGCCGTGTCTCCTATTTAGAAAACAGGGGTTCTGGCCAGACACCATGTCACACGCCTCTGATCCCTGCACTTTGGAGGCTGAGACAGGAGCATCAAGACAAGTCTGGACTGTAGAGCAAGACTCTGTCTTAAAAAGTAAAATAAAGGTGCTGAGGATTTCGCCCAGTGGCACTGTACCTGCCTCAAAAGCCCAAGGTCCTGAGTTTGATCCCTGGTAAGGAAAAAGATAAATAAATACCTGAAGTTCTAATTACTGTTATTACTGCAGAGGTTATGATTGTCACCAGTCTGACTGTCCCGAAGCCAAGTGCAGCTTCAAGGTGATGGTTTCTCCAGGAGCCCTGATGGTCCCTTGGGCCCTAGACAGACAGCTCTCATCCCGGGCTCAGCCCCTGTGACTCGGCTGGCGCAGGACAGGAGAATGTGACAGCCAGGACAGAAGGCGGAAGTCTGAGGAGGCAGAAGGTGCAGAATCCGACAGCTGCCGACCAGCACAGCCCAAGCAGATTAAGGTTCAGTGAGTCCATGTCAGCGTCACACCGCGTCACTGACAGGGCAGGAGGCTGGCTGCTACCTGCTGCAGGGCCAGATAAGAGACTCGCCTCCAAATCTCCGGCCTGGGAGGGTTGTCTGGGGACAGAGGAGGCCACGTGGAGCCAGGACACGAAAACCAGCTAGGAACTTGGCCCAGCCCTGTGCTGGGAGGTTCTGCCTTGGGCTTCTGGGGTCTCCTGGGGGCTGGCGATGTCCCCTAGCCACTATGTGTGATGCCCCTTGTCCCTACGTCACATACAGAAGCCACAGATGACCACAGGAGGTGACCACATGAGAAGCATGCGGAGCTGGCCCTGGCCTTCGCGTGCGGAGAGACACGTCTCTCCTGCTGCGGTCACTGTGGACTTGGGTGCCAGCCACGTGACGCTGAGCCTGGTGTAGCCCACCTGGGATCCTCGCTGGATGAGAAGGGCAGGCAGCGGTCCCCGCAGCATCGTCTTTTAATGTACTTTCTATTGAATCTTGTATTATAATTTACTCATGGAATAGGAACCACACGCGCTGAAGTCTATCGTTAAGACTCTGTGACAGTAAAGGAGACTGCCGTCTGACAGTGATTAAAACAAGCCAGATGTTCATTTCTGTCACAGAAGACTGAGGTAAGTGATCCGGGAAGCGTCAAGAGACTCAGATCCTTCCAGCCCCCGGCCCCTCCTTCGCTGTGTCTCCTCATATCGCACGATGGCAGCCATGACAGCTCTGTTCTATACAACAACCAAGAGGAGGGAAGATGCGGGGCCCAGGGGCACCCCAGGTGTCTTTAAAGGACCCCTTCCATGCAAGGCTTCTGTGTACATGTGGAAAGACCAGAATGTAATGACCTAATTGCTCCCAGCTGCAAAGAATCCTGGGAAATGTAGTTTTTCCCTGACAGCCAGGAAGAACCTCCATCCCTCACAAGACACTGCTTCCCCAGAGGGCACATGAGGGAAGCCTCTGGGGTGACGGTGAGACTTGATCACACAACTGTGTACATTTTTCAGGGCTTAGGGAGTGATCCACCTCCGATTTGTACATTTTTCTTTGTGTAAATATTATCTCTCCACATCTCTGAGCAAACACAAAAGGGACGCCAAGTGGGTGGCGAGTTCTGGTTACTGATGCTCAGGCTGACGTGCTCAGGGTGAACCAAGATCGGCAGCTGACTTTGAAATGAACCCCAAAATCTGAGCATGGTGTCAGGAGGGGGGAAACGGAGGGAGGAAACAGAGGGGGTAGACAAGAGGGTGTCGTCTGTGTCCAGCACCCCGCCCAGCCCACCCCTGGGACCCAGCCCAGGGCGCTCGCCTGAGCTACACCCCATCTCTTTTCATTTTGAGACAAGGTCTTGCTAAACTGCTCAGTCTCCAGGATGGGCTCAGCCTTGCAGAGCGCTGCGAATCCAGGAGTGCGCCAACATGCCCGGCTTACTCTTCTGACCTTTCCGTACGTCTCACAGTGAGATGTTAGAGGAGAACCTGCCTCCCTCTCCCCCCTCATTCCTCACCACTCACGCCCTCCTTCCCACTTCTGGGGGATCCCTGGCTGTCATCCCAACAGCCTCCATCTCACTCTGACAGTAGCCTGCCCCGAGTCACCCTCGGTCGAGACACACCCTCAGCTGCCACACCCTCAGCTGCCACACCTGAGCAACCCCAGGAGGCGGCCCCACGTCCCGTTCCCCTCGCCCCCTGAGGTGTGGAGGGGCACAGGGTGGCAGGAGGTGGCCAGGGCCTTGGTGCAGGCCAAGGATGATGGCGTGTGACCCTCTCGAGCTAGTGGCTAAGGGAAGGGACTCGGAGCTGGCATGAAGTGGCCTGGGAGGGCTGCCCCCAGCACCGAGGCCCTGGGGGACAGGTGGATGCCAGGCAAGGAGAGGAAGCTGTTTTGGGCTGGAAAGGCACAGCGGTCCCCGCCCTGGAAGCTGTGCGGCTTCCCTGCCTGCTGTGCAGCAACCGGCTGCTCCCAGCACATGTGAACACGGTCCTCAGCGTGGCGCCAGGACCCAGCCAGGGATCGATTCCACTGTGGGTCTGCAGAGAGCCAGCCCCTCCCCTCCCTTTCCCTGCCACACTGTCTGTGGTGGCTGCAGCAGCTGCCCAGCCAGCACCCACCCATCCAGAAGCCCACTGAGTCCCCCCAGTACTGACCACCCAGGGTGCACCCGTCTTGCTGGGCTTTGCTTGTCCCAGACCTACCCCTATGGCTGCCCCAGGGCTCACTAGTGGCCCTGTCAGCGGTGAGCACTGTGCGTACAGCGGGGACTCTGAGCTGCTGGCACAGGGTCTTTCCCAGTCAGGTCCTGGGTCCACCGACCTCATCCAACCACCGGTGCAGCTCTGCCTCCTGCCAGACAAGTGTCCCATGGCCTAATCACCCTCCAGAGGTCCTGCCTGTGATCCCATGAGCCCTTGGGGGACATCGAGATTCAAATCGTAACACCTGTATCGGTCAGTTTTCCATGACTATAGCAAATACCCCAGATAATCACCTTATAAAGAGAAATAACCATTTTTGCCCGGTTTCTCACAACCTTGCCTCACAAGAGGTTTCTGTTTGTGAGCAGTGGGTTCCCTTGCTTTTGGGCCCAAGATGATGCAGCACATTGTGGTGGCCATGTGTGGTGGAGCCAGAGAGTGGAGAGAAAAGGAGGAAGACTAGGGTCCTATGATCGCTCCCAGGACACCCCCTGACCTGACGAGGGCCCTCCAGAGCCCCCCAGGGCTCTAGAGGCTGGGAACAAGCACATGGGCCTCTGCGGACACTGACGGAAGCACAGCTGTCCTGCCCAAACCTGATGCCCAGCCCAGAGCCCCTGCCCTCCCAGAGCGTGTGGTCTGATGGGGAACAGGGAGGTCAAGCAACAACGGATGCACAAGGGTTTTTGAGTGTGCAGAATGTGAGGCCTGAAGGCAGGAGGCCTCTTAAGCAAGTGGCCCTGGGCACAGACTAGAAGTGAGCGAAAGCACGAGGCAGGTGGCATACAGGGCAGGAGAGACAGCACCCAGAGCCTGAGGCGCTAATCTGCCTGGCACTTGGCAACACACCCTGGGCACTGGGGCTGGGGTGGAGAAAAGAGCTGTCCCCCAGCCAGTAAGAAAGACCATGCGGTACCAGACTGCACCAGCCAGCAGTGCCAGGCCTTCTGCCAGCCTGGCCACCTACTTGGCTAACAGGTAGCCACGCTTTGCTCCTGTGGCACCTCAGGAACCCACAACACCCCCAATTCATATGCCAAGCCCCGCACAAGTATTGACTCAAAGCCAAGAACCATTATGCTCACCTGACTGCCTGGCACTGGGCTCCCCATCCTGGATCCGTGGGCAGGAACCACACTTGGCCAAGTCTCGCTCCTGCCCACCTTGTCTGGCTGAGCAGCTTGATGAGGAGGAGAGACAGAGGTGACCACTTGGCCTCAGCGCCTGGAGCACCCAGGCCACAGGGCCCTGCAGAGTACAAGGCCGGGGGGGGGGGGAGCCCCGGCCCTGGGGCTGGCTCCCTGATTTGCACCCGCTCCGCCTCCGGCTGCCCTCCAGCGCCAGGCCCATCACCTCCCCTGGCTCCTTCCCGCTCAGGCTCCCACGTGGACTCTGGAGATCGTAATAACAGGGTTAGAGTGAAGATTAAACGAGATAAGATCGGCAAGGTGCTCAACCCCATGACAAGTGCTGTAAGTGTTTTTAAATAAAAAGGAAAGTGCTTAGTAAAGTGTATTTTAAAATCACTCCCTTCCATGTAATTGTATTTTAAACGTTCAGCAGGAAAAGGGTTTGCCCCCTTTAAGAATAATCGGGGGCAAAGCTGCTTCTGTCAGCAGAAAACCAGTGATTAGGAAACAAAGCTGGAGTTGCCAACAGTTTAATTAGCTCCTTTAGCACTGAAGGCCCAGCCAGAAGCCCGAGTGCTTGGCTCTGACGACCGGCCTGTGAAGGGCCAGCACCCTTGGGTGGGAGCACCAGCCAGCAGTGCCCATGTGCCCCCGGCTGAGCCTATAGGACAGCACAGTGCAGCATGCACAGGGACTGGCATCACTGGTAGACCCATAGCTTGTTGGCATCTGCCCCTCACCAGCTCCAGGCAAAGGCAGACAGGGGCCCTGGGCTGGGAGGCAGACAGGTGAGCTCAGGTTCAGGGACCCTGAAAAGCCCAAGGGCAGCCACGGGGCCGGGCCTCTGCTGCCCTTTCACCTTCTTGGAAGCCTCACCTCCGGACGGCCTGCCCTGGGCCGCCTGGCACTGTGTGATGTCCTGTACAGGGTGTTCTCTGGGGCATACACTGCCTGGTGTGGACCACGCACCACACCAGAGGCTGGATGTTGCAAGGGCTGGGTGGGGAGGCTCCGGGCAGGGTGGGGAGGCTCCAGGCGGGGTGGGGAGGCTCCGGGCAGGGGTCCTGGCCACCCATTCCCTCCCTCAATCTCTCTGCCTGTCCCCTGGCATCTGCAGCCCTGGCATCTCTGGAAGAGCAGCAGCCAGGCAACAAACCCCCTTGGAGAAGTCGTGATATACAAGTTAATTCCCACCAAGTGCCAGCACACAGTGGAGTGGAAAAGCCAGCCGAGATGCCAGGGGAAATTAAGGCAGCGTTCATAAATGGAGAGACCCACTGCATGCCTGATTGGAAGGCTGTCGGTTCTTTCTAAAATGATCTCTAGGTTCCACACCATTCGGGTCAAAAGCCCAGCAGGCATTTTCAGAGACTGACAAACCTATGCTAAAAATGCAAGGCTAGGCGTGTGGCTCAGCAGGAGAGCTGCCCTTGACATGGGCCCTGGGTTCAATTCCCAGCACCAGAATAAAATAAGCACATGGGAAAATGCCAAGGACCTAAAATGGCCAGGACGCCTCTGAATTAGAACAAACACAAAAGGCTTAAACAACTTCATTTGTAATGTTCTATAAAACCTCAGCAATCAAGACCCTGTGAGGCTGGTTTAAGTAAACAAATTGATCAATATAAGAAAATAAAAAGAATCAGAAAATAGTCCCGCACATATACGGTCCAATGTTTTACAACAGAAATGTTAGTGTGGCTCAGTGCAGACAGGATCAGTACCCCATGCTGGCCCAAGTGGCTCAAACGGCTCAGGCAGAAAAAACAGAGCTCAATCCTGCCTCATCCCACAAGCAAAAATCAACTGTCTTCAGGGCTGGGGATTTAGCTACAGGTTCCAGTGTCTGCCTGGCAAGCACAAGGTCTCAAGCTTGATTCCCAGTACCACACACCACAATGCCGGACGTGGTGACTCACACCTGTCACCCAGCACTCAGGAGGCAGAGGCAGGAGGATTGCTGAGTTCGAGGCTGAGTTCAGAACTAGCCTGAACTACAAAGCAAGACCTTGTCTCAAAAAACATAATAAATAAATAAAGTTTTTAAAAAATTAACTGTCTTCAGGGCCCAGGACTGACACCAGGGGCTGGGGCCTAACATGTCGGAGTCTGGACTCCTCAGAATTCGTTCTGAATGGATCATTGATCTAATGTAAGTGGTAAAACAATGAAGCATCGGGGCTGGGGAGTTAGCTCAATGGTTCCGGCGCCTGTCTTGCAAGCGCCAGGGCCCGGGTTCGATTCCCCAGTATCCACATACAGTACTGGGTGTGGAGACTCACGCCCAGCAGCAACCAGTACCACAGACCACAGTGCCGGGCGTGGTGGCTCACGCCTGTCATCCCAGCACTCGGGAGGCAGAGGCAGGAGGACTGCTGTGATGTGAGTTGGAGGCTGAGCTCAGGGCCAGCCTGAACCACAAAGTGAGACCCTGTCTCAAAAAAAAACCTAAAAAAAAAAACAATGAAGCATCTAGACAAAATCATAAGAACATAACAATACTTCTGGTTTTTCTTTTTATTACTCCATGTTTGTAGTGCATAATGATTATATTAATGGTGGGGAGTTGATACAGGTTCACAACTCATCTGAATTCTTTATTTTCCTCTTCTTCCTTCCCTTTCTTCCTCCCTCCATTTCTTGACATATGAAATTATTTCTTTCTTTTTCTTTTCTTTCTTTCTCTCCTTTTTTTTTGAGACAGGGTCTCACTATGTAACCCAGCCTGGCCTCAAACTCTCAGCATTCCTTCTACCTCAGCCTCCTGGGTTACTGAGATTACAGGCATGTGCTACTTTTCCTGGTGGAGTAGAGAAAGATTTCTTAAAACATAACATGAAAGAATGCTCTGCAGAGGGAATAACTAATAAATTGGACTTCATTGCAATTTAAAGTTTATCCAAAGACGTCTGGTGGCCCCAGGGCAAAAAACATCTGCTCCTGTGTAGACCAGCAAAGACTCAGGCCCAGACGCCGTGGAGTCCAGACAGATCAAGAGGAAGTAATAAATAAGAGGATTACAAGTTGCCAAAAATCTTTACCAGGCACATCCCCAAGAAAGACACCCACATTTTCAGCAAACTATGAAAAATGCCCCAACATTGTCAACCACAGGCAAATGTAAATCAAAACCGAAATGAACCACCACAGCCCACTGGACAGTCACAAGGAGTGCTCAGGACCCCGCTGGGGTGGCAAATTGAGGCAACTTCTTTGAAAGGAGGTTTGGCTCCATCTACTACCTAAGCACACATCAAGCCAGCCACTCATCTCCTGGGAATTAGATTGGAAAAAGTCAAAATAGGAAAAGCCACATGCGACAATATTCCCATCAGCTCTCTTCAGATCAACCCCCCACCTGGAAAGAACTTGAATATACTCAAAGGAAGAACATAAGTAAGCTGTGATACAGTCACATACTGGAGTACTATGCAGTCGTGAAAAAGGAACACAGGGCAGAGATATTCATCAGCATGGATGTCACCAATATTTTCCTGAGTAAAATAACTGGGACATTAAACAGTACAGACCGTGAGACACGTGCCTCCTCCGTCCTGCCCTCCCTTCTCCAGCCTTCCTCCCCTCCCATAAAACGCCAAGGACCTTGAGATGGAGGTGGGAGGCTCTGTCAGCTGTGACCTTGGCTCTCTGAATTCACTTCCTGGCAGCCTGTACAGAGTCCTTCTTGCTCTCTGAACTGTGGTGGCACCTCGAGGGCTCCCTGGCTAGGTGATGTGTTGAAGTCTTGGCCACACACCCTTCAGTATTTATAGGACAGTCGTGATTTCTGTAACAACCCCGCCTGTCCCCTCTCTGCCCTCTCTTCTTGGGAAAACTTCATGGCTTCCCTCATCTCTGCAGGTCCTGACCTGACCCGCCTGGTGCCTCAGGGCCACTGGCTGTGCCTGGGAGACCCGATTTCAGGACCCTGGGATGCCGTTCTTAGCGCTGTGGCTGGTATTCACATCTGTACTCTGAGCGGCCTGTGACAGGGTCTCGGTGTGGAGTCCAGGCTGGCCTCAAACTCAGTGACCCCCCTGCCTCAGTTTCCTGAGTGCTGACATTGGTTATAGCCATGTGCCCCACCCCCAACTGCTCACATTGGTAACTTACTGGTAGGGACACTGAGTCACAGAGATTCGAACTAGCTTGCCCAGGACTTGAAGCCAGAACCTAAGTCCATTAGAGTCATGGGGAGCCGACGTCCATTTCACGCTCACATTTCCCATCTCCTGACAAGTCCTCTTGAGCCTCTGCCGACCCGCGTCTCTGTCCTCCACACAGTCTGGTCCCGTGGCGGGTGTGGCGGGGGTCTTGCCCAGCCTTGCTGAAAAGGGCTGGTCATCAATTTTACGGGTGACTCCTGCAAGGCCAGTCCTGGGACCCCACTTGCTGAGCCAGAGCCTGGGGCAGCCCTGAAGGACCCCGGAGATGCCGGCACCTTCCCAAGCCCCAGAGCTGGCAGGGCGGAGCCGAGCCACACCAGCAAGCTGCCCCCTGAACAAGGGCCTGGCACCCCAGGCCCTCCCAGCTCCAGAAGCTCCTCTACAACCCAGGCGGGGCCCATCATCCCCACCCCACGGTTCACAGGCCCACGGTGCCACCGAGGCCCCGGAGACCAGCACGGAGGCAGAGGCAGAGAGGGCTGAGGGCAGGGGCCTGCCAGTGGCTGCTGCTGACCCGGATTTCACCTGCCTTTGCTCCTGGCCCTGGAGAGCCGCGGAGCGCGGCTGCAGGAGCCCACGACCTCCCTGCTGGGGCTGACGGCGCAGGGCAGAGAGCAGCGAGACCCAGGCTGGGACGGGCAGGCCCTTCCCATCACACCGCGGGCACAGCCAGCGGGACTGCGCTCCTGGGAGCTCACGCGGGCGTGGGGCAGGGGGGCAGAATTCAGACCCCGGGGATCAGAGCGAGCTGACAAGCTCTCCCAGCTGGAGGGGTCCGAGGCTGGATCCGAGCCTGTGCGCCGCTGGCCTCTAGC
>PVIR01011564.1:0-46640 GCA_004026965.1 Petromus typicus
GCTTGCGAGACAGGCGCCGGAACCACTGAGCTAACTCCCCGGCCCAGGTTAGTGAGTTTTTAATGACAAAATGTTGGAAAACTTATATGTAACAGTTGTAATTCTTCCTATTGGATAATATTGCTTTGAACAGTTTCAGTTTGCATGGTCATTTGATGATTATATCCCACCATACAAAGTGAGGATGGATACCTTTTCATGGATAGAACAAGAAGAAATTAAAAATGGTGGAGCTAGAATAATATTTTAGCAGCATGTGTGTATTAAAGTATAAATGGAATTTGGAAAATGACAAAAGGTACAGTAATACTGCAGATATGCCTACTGATGCAAAGAAATAATTCTCATAGGTATTTCAGCGATGTATGATACATTTGAGACAGAGATTATCTGGATACTCATCTGCCAGGAGAATGACAGAACAGATGTGAGTCACCCAATAGTGTGTCATCAGAAAAGATGGCAATCAATATCAAACTATCTTAAACATTTGTTTCCTTGAGCCATGAATGTGCAAGGGATAAAAGGTCGTGGGGTACATGAACCTCACGATTCCAACTCCTTTCCACCAGCACTTCTCTTGGGTTCGCCTTCTATTTGCATATTGGCTATCAGGTAGGGACAAATCATGACAGCTGTACCAGCCATCTTCTCCAAATGCAGATAGGGGCTGGCTTTTCCAAAACGTCCTGAGTAGTAAGAAGACCTCTTGCCCATCCTGTTGTTCAGAACAATATCACATAAGCACTGCAGCTGTTAGGGTTCAGGATGCATGATAGATATAAAGGGACTAACATAGAATTAAAGTATAGGGCTAGAGATTTGGCTCAAGAGGTACTGCACCTACCTTTATTCCTGGTGCCGCAAAAAAGAAAAAAAAATATACACGACCACGGGAGAGTGGACCTGCTTGGGGACAGTTTGAAACTATCCTTGGTCAGAAGAACTGACCCCAAAAAATCTTGACCTGAAGCATCTAAAAAAAAAAAAAAGTCCTCAAGTTTGGACTAGTAAGGTGCTGGTAATCTCTCCTTACCTATATAGCTATAGTCACCCCAGAGGAATAATGGATTTCTCTTTCCAAATTGTGCCTCTGTTCTCATGAGCAATAACCCAGAATAGGATTCTAGGAAGCAGGGTTCCCAAACTTAAGAGTGAGGTGTGCTAGAAGCAGTCATTCCAGTATCTTCATCCCGACCAGCCCCAGCGCAGGAACGGACAGACCCCTTGCGTGGACTCATTAGGATTGAGCCTTGGTCCTCACATGTCACACAGGGGAAGACTGAGACCTGCTCACCTTCCTCTCAAATCAGGTTTTGACAAGAAGGAAGATAAAGACAAAGCTGCTGGTTAGACAGTCACAAACATGGTGTATCACATCATAAGTGTAATTTTCTTTGCAAATAAACATATGCACTGCCAAAGAAACTAGTTATATATTTTAAAGAAATATGCGCTATAACATTTACCAAGCATCCCTGTTATTACCCATGAGGTACAATCTCCTGAAAATGGTTCAAATTTCAGGCTAAATTGTAAAATTAAAGTCAGTTGCTAGTAATTTATAATGTAACTGTATTCAGTAAAAAGTTAAAGCTCTAGAAAATTTCTTCATTAACTCCTCCCCTCCAGATAGCAGGCCAGATTTATTGGTCTGCAGCTTCTGTCTGTGCCTTACCTGCAGCCCGGCACACCTCCTTGAATTAATGAACTTTATTTGCATGGCATGTGTTCACAAGACTGGTCATCCCCTTGCTCTGCTGCTGATATTCCTGATTTTCATTTGGCCATCACAGTACAACCCAGTTAATTCCTTTCCAGTTTCCTGAAAGACTGTAAGACCAGTTTTCCCCTGGAAAAAGAAAACCTGGTGGCTATGAATCCATTTGGAGGCCTGAGGGGGAAAAATGCAAATCTCAAGGATGCTAATTTCTCATTTTCTCACTAGGGTTGGGTAGAGTAAATCCTTTTTATAAGAAAGGCTGGTGGACAAGCCTTCTTGGACATTGGGAAAGTTATATACATGCAGGTGCCAGGGAGTGGCTTCTCTTCTACAAGGGCTCTGCAGCTCAACATTTACTCCCACATGCCTCCTTGAATATGCAAGCGGCATATATATTTATAACTCTGCAATACAAAAGTGAACTCCTATTAGCAGAGATAGCTGTCATAATGCAAGTGACTATGCTCTGTAGAGCAACCAGAGACTAAAGGCATCAGGATTATGTACATTCAGTCATTATATGCAAATTGTATGCAAATGTAGGTGAATTATAAGACAGTAATTGAGGATGAAAGAGGAAGAGGGAGGACTAGAGTCATGCCTTTGGAGGACTCTGGGGGCCTAGCATGGCTGATTGATTCTTCCAGGGAATTGTTAAATCAGAGCATTTAATTTCAGGCATTTTTTAATCCACCCGTCCTAGTGGCAACCCTCAATAAAGGTTTGAGTGAAGGAGTGAATGAAATGTTGACCTTGGCAATGCACAACAGATCCTGAATTGGACCATGTGTGTGCACATCTGCTTCCCAGGCTAGTTAAACACCATTTTCCTAAGTCAGTGGAGCTACAGCTGTGTAACTGAAGAGTTATTTTAGAGATCACTATTAACCCAAGTGAAGCTCCAACTGTGGCTTTCGACCTTAGGTGCGTGATAGGATCACTAAGAGGCAGTTGGAAAATCCCAGCATTCAGGCTTCTCCTCAGACGATGACAGTTAAAATCTGAATCTCTGGAGCACCAGAATCCCAAGGCTGAGAACCAGTGTTTGAAGCTAGCATGGGCTCTGCTCTGCCTGGGGTCCAAGACTTAGAAGAAATCCTTCAGTACAAAAGCTGCTAATGCAACTTGGACAGAGGTCCAAAGTACAGATAGTCAGAAAAGAAATAATCCTGATGAGACTGAGGAATGTGTTTTTGTGCTCATCTGGAATTTGAGTAGCAGAGGGAGTGTCACGTGTGTTGGGAATACCTAATACTTCAATCAACAAAACCATGCCATGCTGTGAAGAGAGATGGAAGCTATTGAATGTCTGCTCTGCCCTGGCTGGTGACCTCTCCCCAGCCTGCAGGCTGCAGGGACACCTGAGCTCTGGCGCTCTTTGCAGGCACAGCAACCTCCTTTCATGCCTGTGTTCTCCCTGACACTCTCATACCATTTGGGAGAAAGGTGGGGAAGAGGTAGGTATCTGTTGCTTTGGTTTGTAGACACCTTTGCTGGTGGTGGGGGAGAGGCACGCGGTTGTGCAGGAGCTGAGCTGGGACCGGGGAAGGAGAGCTGTGACTCAGGGGAAATTCTAAGTCGCTTACAAGCCACAGCAAGTGTGTGTCAGTGGGAGGTGAGAAAGGCAAACAGAGGGCTAAAAACCGAGCCAGGAACCTGCCTAGTGGATAATCAAAACTTGACTATAAATAACTGATGGAACGATAAACATGTTTAGTGAAGTTATTTTCTAAAGCAGCGTATAGGCAAAATGAGCGCTTTCCTTGAGCAAATCCTCAAGCTGTTCCAGAAGACTATGTAAAAACACAGGAGCACCTGCTCAGCAGCAAGGCCTCCACATAAATACTTCTTCCAGACAACAGAAAGCTACCCTTGTAGTTGTCAAAACTTCTGCCATTTTAATTGCACCAAGGAAGCCGTTCTAAAATGCATTACAGGCTCGGTTCTCTCCACGACAATGAACGAGATGGCACTGTCATTTATTTGATGGCTTTTGATGGTCCAAGACCCATTCAGTAGGAGAACCTGAATTTCCTTCTCAGTCATCCTGCTCACACCTCCTCAGTTTGAGCTCCAGGAACAAAGCATGCAGCAGGCTCATGGCCATCAGGCTCTTGTTTCACCTGGCAGTGGACAGTGGCTCTAATGCATGGCTTCATGACAACTATTCCCATTGTTTTGCGTCATCTCCAGCTCCCATACTCAACTGCATTTCACAGAGCCACGATTATTGCACGTCTGCGCTTCTATAAGTGGAGTTACTAAAGTGAGTTTATTTTATTTTTAGTATTCTTAAAATAAATTCATTTTGGTTTTTGAATATTTTCAAAAGGCTCATAAAACCATATTTGTTGACTTAAGAATAAACTAGGGAAAAATAGCTCAGGAAATTAAAGTGATCTATACTTAGTTTCATTCTCACTTCTCTAAATATTGTGTATATAACCCTAGCCAGCCTCAATGTTCCGCACATCACAGTGTGGACACACCCAGAGTGGTGCACCATAACATCTGCATCACACATCACAAACCTGTAAGAAAAATACCTGTACATTGTGGCAAATTTTGCCCAAAACTCAGTGTACCCAGGGCCAGGGTAGCTCAGTGGTTCCGGCGCCTGTCTTACAAGCGCAAGGGCTGAGGTTCGATTCCCCGGCAACCACATACCATAGTGGGCATGGAGACTCACGCCCAGCAGCAATCAGCACCACATACCACAGTGCTGGGTGTGGTGGCTCACGCCTGTAATCCCAGCACTCAGGAGGCAGAGGCAGGAGGATTGCTGTGATGTGAGTTGGAGGCTGAGCTCAGGGCCAGCCTGAACTACAAAGCAAGACCCTGTCTCAAAAAACCTAAAAAAAACAAAAACAAAAACAAAACCTCAGTGTACCTGAGGGTAGTGAACCCCCTACCCTTCCCCCTGTACCTAATGATTTGGAAATATGTGTGAAATTAAGCCCATTAATGGATCAAGTTCTTACGCTTGGTTCACTGTTGAAATAGTGATGGGCAGAGATGCTGTTAGAAGCGTTCAGATCAAGATGTGACAAAGAGAGGAAGTAGTCAAATCATTCTGCACCTTCAGACACAGAATTATGAGGAAAACAGCACTGTAAGTCTCAAGTTCTGTTTTAAGGGCACCATTGTTAGAACCAACCCAGAATGACAATGGACAGTCAAAACTGCAAACTTGTGTCATTATGTGAAGTTTGTAAGTACGGCCACCTCGCTTTTTTTTTTTTTTTTTTTAGGTTTTTTGAGACAGGGTCTCGCTTTGTGGTTCAGGCTGGCCCTGAGCTCAGCCTCAAACTCACATCACAATCCTCCTGCCTCTGCCTCCCGAGTGCTGGGATTACAGGTGTGAGCCACAACGCCCGGCACTGTGGTATGTGGTACTGGTTGCTGCTGGGCGTGAGTCTCCACACCCAGTATGTTATGTGGTTACCTGGGAATCGAACCCAGGCCCTTGCACTTGCAAGACAATTGCCGGAACCACTGAGGTAACTCCCTGGCCCCGATGGCCACCTAGCTTTTCTCCAAGCCAGTGAAGTGTGTTATTTTAAAAAGCTTGATGTCGAAGAATGGTTAGGTTTGGCCATTTAAAGTGGCAAATTGAAATTTTGGGAAAAATTTCATTTTACGCAAATTGCCTGAATTCTAACTAATAAGATGAAAAATTAAAAAGTGAAAGAAGACCAAATATTTGTTTCTATTATTGTTATTAACTAGAAATGTGGTCAAGGAGTTTAGTTTTCTTACCTTGGACTACAAAGATCTAGATTTGCACTAATATAATTTGCCTAATATAGTAGCCCAGTGTTAAGTATGGCTATTTAAAATAATTTAAAATAAAATAAAAAGTAATAGTCCCCGGGGTGAACTATCCCTTCCTTTTCTGAGAATTGCTGTCTACATGGGTACCACTACATGTCTACTATGGGTACACAGGTAGCCTCTAAGAGCTGACTGGGCAAAAGAGGACACCTGAGCTAATGAGAGGCATTTCCTTCAGAATTTGGTACTGATATCCAGATATACTCCAAAGGAGGCTGTAACCAGAATAAATCAACATGGATGCTAGGTGTGGCTATATTACATCAGATATGTTGGAGAAGCAGAGAAAGCTAGACTGCAGAGCAGAAAAAAAATGAAATAAGCATAGAGACACATGTAGACAAGCGGCAGCGTCCTGATGGCTTTCTGCTTTCTAGTTCCTGAAGCCTATCTACATTCCCAGTGTGAATTTTTTGGTCACTCTTGTATGTTTGTATAAATTTCCTTATTTAGTCAAGCTGCCTGAGTTTCTTGTCAAAAGCCTTGTCTACACCAGGAGTAGTTTCCTAGAGTTAAATAAATTCCAAACCTCCACTGGGGCTCAGCAGACGAATAGTGATTGATTGATGATGTTTGCCATGAGCACAGGTTGGAGAGTTGAGGCCTCTATGCTGAGTATTTACCATCCCTGATTAGTCAGTCTCTGAAATGAGCTTCTCTCTCAGATTCTTTCTGTTTCTCTGGTGAAGTCTTAGGCAGGCTTGCTCAATTTCTTTCTTTCTTTCTTTCTTTCTTTCTTTCTCTCTCTCTCTCTCTCTCTCTCTTTTCTGATGCTGGGTGTATAACATCCTGTTCATTCTCTAATATTTACTATTAATTGTTTCTGTTAATGAGATAAGTTATAGTGACTAAATGGGAGGTATTAAGAATCAAAGACTTCAGATTTTACATAAAATGTGAGCTGTAAATCTAACAAGCTTTCAGCAAAATGTGGTTTTTAGTAATGCCAGCCAAATTCCCTAAAGCTAAGATCTTACAGGTTTAAAAACATTATTACAAGGCTAAAAATAAATTGAAATAATGTGAGTTTACCAAGGTAGTCAAGTATAACTAATCTAAACTTGTTAGGACATTTAAAGCACTCTGGGAAGTTGAGGCAGGAGAATTGTTAAGTTCTTAGCAACCTCCATCTCAGAACAAAATAAAGAGCTGAGGATATAGGTCAGTCTAAAGACCCTAGGTTCTATTTCTAATACTATAGGAAATAGATACATAAATATATATTTTCTTATTCAGTAATTATAAGGTTATGTTTGACCTAGTGAGTTTCAGCTTTTTCTCATAGTAGTTATTATTATTAAAGTGTACAAAAAGTGAGTAAGGAAATTAAATGAAGAAAATGTTATTAGTGTCCATCCAGAGACAAGCGTAAGGAATGTTAAGGTAGAGTGGGACTGTGAAATTAACCCAAGCTGGGACCAGGGGCCAGGAGACAGGTGAGTGAGTATATGTTGTCAAGATGCACACTATCTGACAGGTCAAAAGGCAAGGCAATAAACAGATCAGAAATATTCAGGATACACAAGGGAAAGGCCTCACTTGCTTGCTTCAGACCAGCCTTGCCTGTGACTATGGCAAAGGTAATGTGATAACCCCCGTGGTTACATTATATCCACATAAAATAGAGTTCTGTCTTGCCAGTATGCACTGCAGTGGTGGTGAACCTTTCAGAGCTTCCAATGATATAAATCACCCACTATGACATGTGTGCCATAGGTTTGCCACCCCTACACTAGAGGCTGTCTTTCCAGAGGAGGGTTTAATGGAGAGGGCCAAAAGTTAGGAGCCACAGGCTGCCTCTATTTCCTCCTAGCAGTCTCAACTGACATGGTGTAACAGAACCGCACTTCAGTCTTATGATTAAAGGATATGAGTTCTTCTGGTAACCTAGAGGAATCTGGCAGCAGATCTTTCCTTAGCTAAACCTCTCCTGAGACCTCTCCCTGCCTAACATCTGAGGTGGAACTTTGTGAGGCCCTCAGCGGAGGGCACAGCTGAGTCTGACCTCCTGAGCTGCGTAAACTGTGAGCTATGTATTGTTTCAAGCTTCCAGAGTGTCAGTAATTTATTATGCCCTAATGGCAAACTAGTAAGCTCACTTTGACCATGATCTATCTAAATAGTTTTCAAGATTTCTTTAGCTATGGAGACCTATATTTAAGCAAAAGTATATATGGAAACCCAGTATGTACAATAAAAGTATTACAGCGGTATAGATGGAGTTCCCAAGAGCTGGGTTATCTTGAATTTATAGTGGCCTAATTTATAGTGGCCTTAGATCAGTCTGAAAACTATCCAGTATGTTGAAGAAGAACATAAACGTGCTGACTCAGACATACCCTTCAGCCGCAGGAAAGAGATGTGTACCGGCGACTTGGGATGAAGAAGCGGAGCGGACCCTGTCAAGGAATGGTCCGGAATCCTCCATCTCTTTAGTGTTTCTCATCTCTCCAGCTGCAGTGTGTTTGCTCCATGTGATGTCTAGTGAAGTAGCCTGATGGGCTGATGATCTGGCTTTCAGTCGGCCTCAGTGACATGCTTGGCGGTCACTGTCTGCTGACCACTGAGTGGGGTCCCAGTGGAGGCTGCTGTCCAGCAATCTGGATTCTAGAACTCACGGGATTAACACCAGAGTGGAGGCCGCCAGGGTTTCTTGAAGTCTAGGCCTGGGCATCATCTTAGCTGGCTGAAGTAGGTCCCGTGGCCAGCTCAGATTCACAGGGGACAGTCTACAGGGTATGACACTGGAAGCTGTGGTTGATTAGAAAGTTACTGAGGTGAGACTACTACATACACTTGACAATGCTGCGAAGACCTTGACAGTGTTTCTTTAAGCACTAACTAGAGAGAATGACAGGGTGGAGTTTAATAAAGACTCAGTCTTAGCTATTAAAGACTTTTTTTTGGTGGTGATGGTAGTGGTACCAGAGACTAAAACCAGGGGGCACTTTTACAGTAACCTACATGCCCAGTTTTTATTTATTACTTTATTTTTATTCTGAGACAAGTTTTTTCTAAATTTTCCAAGTTGGTTTCAAACTTACAGTCCTCCTGCTTCAGTCTCTCATGCAGCCAGGATTACAAGTGTTTGCCACTGCACCTGAGTCATTCTTATTGGCTTTTAGAGACTTAGGAACCCTAAGACTCTCAATAGCTCACTGGTGTTAAGAGTCTGAAAAGGTAAATAACTGTCCTTCCTTCCTATTGCCTGCTCAGACTGCAGTTCTTGGCCAGTTGACAATAGAAATATCACATGAGATACATATGTAATTTGAAATTTTCTAGTAGCTATATTTTTAGAAAATAATTTTTCAAAATTAATTTTAATATTTTAACAAAGTATTAGTGTTTTAACAGGAAACTGTTATTTAAAATATAAATGCAATCTTTTAAATTATCTTAAATACTAAATCTTTGGAATTTTGTGTGTATTTTATGCTTATTAGTATTTCTTGCTTCAGACACTAAATTTCCACCAGAAATTCTTGATCTATATAAGATTTCCTACAATTTGCAGTTGAAATGAACTAGATTTATATATCCAAGTTATTCTAAACATGCTTAAGTTTTTTGATAACTTTACGGAACATCCACTTAAAAATACAAATTATGATTAAACTGAGTGAAACTGGCCACATTTCAAGTGCTCAGCAGCCTCTGCTGAAGGTGACTACTATTTGGGACGGTGCTGCTTTAGGTCTTCACCCTTGGACTTGGCACTGGCGCCCCGTGGGCTGATGGGAGCAGAAAGTAGACCCCAGAGTAGTCACGTGAGGTTGATGTTGACACGGTGTTCAGTGAGCTTGCGAAATCCCAGAGAATAAGAATCTTGTCTGCTGCTCACCCACTAACCCTAAAGAGCGCTCTCTTAAATTAGGAGCCCCTAGAAACAGAAGCTTGGACGGAGCCCACGGTTTACTGGGGATCCTCCAGGAAGGACGCTGTAAGGGAATGAGAGAAGCAGGCGAGGCAGAGAAAAGAACCCCTCGGGGACATGGCCTCAGCCACATTCTAAACTTGGCTTTCTCCGTGGGGACTCTGGCTTTTGTTTTGGTTGTTTAGTTGAGACAGAGACTTGTTATTTAGTTCAGGTTATCCTCGAACTCATTAAGTATCCTAGATGGCCTCAAACTTACTGCAATCTTCCTACCTCAGCCTCCCGAGTGGTGAGATTTCAGGTGTGTGCCACCATGTCAAGCTCCATGGGGACTCTGCAATGCAGAAGGACCAGGCTTTTGTGCCCCTGTCCCCATAAATCATTGACTTCTGGGGCTGCTAGTGGGGGGTAGTCCATCCCAAGCTTTTCATCCAGTAGCAACTGGCTAAGAAGGTTACAGATGGAAGCTTTTAGCCATAGCGTTGGTGGTAGCTGGGAAATGCACACATTGGCTACCGAGGAGCTTTGAGGAGGACACCAACACTCCATAGAGACCTGCATACAGAGAAACAGGCCGGAATCAGAGACGCAGTATTACCTACTCTCAATCTAACCTCAGGCCTGAGTAAGAATCAGTGAGCAGAGCTAGGCTCTGGGGCGAGAAGGGCTCCCTTGGATGGAGGCGCAAGGTCTAGAATCTAAACAGATCAGACCTTTTCCTTGGCCCTTTCTTCTAGGTAGACATTAAATTTCAGTCTTCCATATCACACTTTTGGGATATCAAATAAAGTCAGAATAAAAAGCAAAGAGAATTCCCAGAGGGAGATGCTGAAGTCCACACGATGGACTGATGTGAAGCAAATCCTTGCTCTGTGTGTATCGCCCGAGGAACATTTACCTGAGGGCTTATGCTGGGCAAGGGACCGGGTAGACTGGGAGAGCAGACTCCCAGAAGTCCCAGAGCCACTTTGAGCTGTACAGCAGTGTGGTTAAAATTAGTGCTGCTTTAAGGTTTTAAGTATCTGCAAGAAAGGACAGGTTAGGAGAGGTGGAATTTGGGGAGTGTGAACTTTAGTGGGGAATGCTTAAAAGTACAGCAGCAGGCCATGGCCAGTCTGCCAAGGACTCCAAAGAAAGAGCTGAGGTCAGAGTCTGGGGCCCTGGCCAAGAGGCAGAGTCTCAGAAAGTGAGTTAAGGTCAGTGTTCAGAAGCTCAGGCCAGGGAGAGGGGCACAGGCACAGCATGAACACGCCAAGTGTTGGGTAAAAGAAGCCAGTGACGTCGTTAGCGCTCCTTGTTTGTCAGGCTCTTTAGTTATATTTAATCTGCACAATCTCATTTCAAGATAAGTTTGAGAAGCAGAAAGATGCAAACAGTGCCTGTCAACTTTCCTGAACATACAAATCACGTGGAAATTGTTAAAAGGCAGATTCTCAAGTGACAAGGCTGGGGATTCAAGACTGTACATTTCTGATATGCTTCCAGATCCACAGAATATGCTAGGAATAGCAAGGGGTTAAAACCTGGACCATGAAGTCATTGCTTTAACTAGGAAGCGAGGAGTAGAGAATGAAGGGCAGGCAAACATAAGTAGTCTTCATGAGCACCGACCCTACAGTGACTTGTGCCCTTCTGGATGAGGGTGTGTGTGGGGAGGGAGGTGTGATGGTCTGAATCCTCTCTGACTCCTGGGGAAGTGGGAGGGCCTCTGCAACTGTTTCTGGTTAGTACATTTTAATCTATTGTTCATAGTTAGTTTAATGATCAGTTCATTTGAGTATATATTGTAATAGAAATCATTTTCCAGCAGTGATTTAAAAACCCTTAAGGTCAGAATGAAACCATATCCATTTCTCAGTAGTTTTCTTGATCTTTTTCTTTTTTTTTTTTTTCTTGAATGGCTTATCCTTTACCTAAGAATTACTAGTGGCCTTATTATTAAATGTCTTCCTCTGTTTCATGGACACTGTTATTAATGATTACTGGAATATTAGAGATCTCAGCTTAGTTTTTAAATCATGATAACTATTATTATGTATTTGTAAGATGTTCTGTAGTCTCTAAGACATTTTGTTGACATTTTCTTCATGTACTCCAACCTAAATTGGTGTTATTTTCCCAGTTTCTAGAGGAGAATCTAGAGGCATGGAAACTTGAAGTAAATTGCTCAAGGCTGTGTGGTGACAGAACTGGTGGGTATGACATTTTTTGAGTATTTGCTGTTGTTGGATATTGTGCTAAGATGCCTATATGCTGTAGGCCTTTTCATCCCTGCCCTGACTCCATTATTATTATTGCCATTTAGCAGATGAGAGCACTGAAGCCTAAGGGGATTGATAACCTAGGTATTCCAAGTCACAAGGCTAGTAAGAGGTAGAGCCATGATTTGAACTGAGACTCTAGTTCTAGTACCTAAAGGACATGTTGCAATATTTGGGTCTGTGACAAAAACAAAAGTATCTGTGAGAATTTTTCTAGCACTGTCCTGGGGAAATGATATCCATGCCAGCCAGCACAGGAAAGATCTTTATAGGCCCAAGATTATCATTCTCATACAGGAGGAGGAGGAGGCTCCTGGCACGGGTGACTGATAAATCATCAGTTGGGCCCAGCCAGCACGATTAGAGAGGATCTGATATTTACACTTGGTGTTGGGCCAGCACCTGCACAGTCCCACCATCTGTGCTGCACTAGGGCTTCCTCCCCACTCTTGCCCCGATTCTCCAGGGTCATGTGCACCTTGATGTGGACACTGCAGTCCCACGGTGAAACCAGTTCATTCCATGCTGTAGAAGTAAAGTGGCTTTAGGGGGAATTTATTAGAGAGGTATGATCCAAGGAAACAAATAGGATGAGGAGGCAACCGGAAACTAGCAGCAGTGAGGAGCTGTTAGTACTCTCCTGACTTGGAAAGTGAAGGGGGGAAGAAATTTCTCCTGGAGTTTGTGTGAGCTGGAATCACTGAGGAGCTGCACTTCTCAGAGGATGCAGCCAAGGCCAGAGGCAAGTCACAGAAGAACAAGAGGGAAAGAAGCACTCTGAACATCCTCTTTCCACCTGCTAGTCACCTGCCCGTGCCTCTTACTGCTGAAATCCCATCAGGTCCAGCCGGCCAGCAAACTTGGCTGATGGAGTGCAGAGGTCAGCCTCCCTGAGCACAGGACAGACAAATGTGAGTGTGTGGGGGCAGTGGGGAGCAAGAAGAGCACCCAGCACAGGATCACACTGTTTTTCTTCCGTCCCAGCAATACCAGGCAAAGTCCTCTTTCTGACTCACTTTAGTCCCGTGTGCTGGGTTCAAATTCCAGATCTTGTATAGTAAGTCAGTCCCTTGGCTCTGAGTTTTCTCATCTAAAGTTCCTTTTCCAACAAAGCTCCCCTGTGGTGAGGGAAATGGAAGACTGATAAAGGAGTGTGTCCTGATGCCCTTGCATGTCAATTCCGGATATGAAGCCAGTTTTCAAGATTTGCAGTGCTCAGATGTGTGGCTGAGCATGAGCTGGGCCTGGGGGTGGGGGGACCAGAAGTATAGCCTGAGAGAAGCAGCGGTGAACTAGATAACACTCTGTGATGCCCGGGGAACCTGTGGCACCATGGCCAGAGAAGAACAAGAACCATCTCTTGGGCATCTGAATGTCAAAGAGCATCTGAAGAAGTCTTGGACAGTGTGATAGCAAAATCTGGCAGCAGGTTTTTGGATTCACTTTGGTAGCACACCACTTCCAGCGGGCTGATCCTTGAACAAGTTATGGAACTCCTCTAAGTCTCATCTGTATGTGATACAAGCACAAGGCTAGAACCTACCTTGTGGGATTGCTGTGAGGACAAATTGAGACAATCCACTAGGCAGATTTTAGAACCCTCTGTTCCACTGTTATTGCCACCACATAAGAACAAAATTTAGAAACCTTAAACCTTAAATTTAGAAATCTTATAGAGCCAGTACCTAACCAAATGAAGATGTTTACCAAAAGAAATTTTAAATACATTAAAGTAAAAGAAGTGTAGGCAGGTGAAGGGAACTCAAATAACAAGGAATATAAGGAATCTATTGGAGGAAGTGCAGTAATTTTGCACTTCAGTTTAATCACTAGTCAGTCTGCTGGGGTGAAACTGGATACCATTAAATTGGCAAATATTTATTGACAACTTACTCTACCCAGGAGAATGTGTTATGACTTAACACTTTATAAAATTCACTTTTTTTTTTTTTTTTAAGGTTTTTGAGATAAGGTCTCGCTTTGTAGTTCAGGCTGGGCCTGAGCTCAGCCCCCAACTCATCACAGCAATCCTCCTGCCTCTGCCTCCTGAGTGCTGGGATTACAGGCGTGAGCCACCACACCCGGCACTGTGGTATGTAATATTGGTTGCTGCTGGGCGTGAGTCTCCACACCCAGCATAGGTATGTGGTCACCAGGGATCGAACCCAGGTCCTTGCGCTTGCAAGACAGGCGCCAGAACCATTGAGCTAAATCCCCAGCCCTGAAATTCACATTTCTGTCAAAAGAGAATTCCATCCTCTTGGGACTAGACTAAATATTAAATGTGTTTTAGAAAGCCAGTTTAAGAATATTTTCTAAGATTTTATTTCTTCACTGCAAAAATGAGGAAATAATATCCTGTGTGAGCATAGCTCCCCAACTCTCCACCTGTGCCCACAAAGGAAAGGCCATGTGAGGACACAGTGATGGGCTGTCTGCCAGTCAGGAAACCAACCCTGCTTTTACCTTCATCTTAGCAGTCTAGCCTGGAGAACAAAGAGAAAATAAATTTTCACTGTTTAGGCTACCTAGCATATGATACTTTCTTATGGCAACTCAAGCAGAGAGATACAGTAGGAAACTCTATAGGACAAAGAATGGGTTTCATGAATAAACAAATTACAATGATCAAGAAAGAATGTGAAGAGAGCACTAGATGAAGGGATACCGTGAAGATTACAAAACTTAAAAGATGCATCCACCAACTGTAATTTACAGACTCGGTTTAGATCTTGATGCAGATAAACTGGAAAGAAGGAAAAGTGAGACAGATGGCTACAGAATGGAGTTTACAACTGGATATATTATGATCTAAAGGAATTTTTAAATATCTTTGAGGTGTGACCAAGTTATGGCTATTTAAAAAAAAAACTTTTCAAGTACATAATGAAATTTTTACAGATCAAACAATACAGTGTCTGCATTTAGTTTAAAATAATACGGGAGGTAAATGGCGGCAGAATAAATGAAACAAGATTGGCCGTGAATTATCAAAGAGTGTCATGGGTTCTTGTGAATTCATTGTATTATATTCTCTATTTTTATGTATGCTTGAGATTTTCTGTAATAAACACTATAAAAATAAGAGTGTAATGTTTTAAATTTATAATAGTACATGTTTGCAGAACATAGTAACTACATACCTCATGAGGAGTTAGGCATGTCTATGACACATCTTCTTCTCTCCACATCTCCCTCCCTTTCCATGGCCTTCCCCTCATCTCTTAGTCCTCTTCCCATTTGCAAAAGATCTGTCTCCCTGTTTCTCATTATCTGTCTTTTCCTTTTTTTTTTTTAGGTTTTTTGAGACAGGGTCTCGCTTTGTAGTTCAGGCTTGCCCCGAGCTCAGCCTCAAACTCACACCACAGCAATCCTCCTGCCTCTGCCTCCCGAGTGCTGGGATTACAGGCGTGAGCACCACGCCCGGCACTGTGGTATGTGGTACTGGTTGCTGCTGGGTGTGAGTCTCCATGCCCAGTATTGTTATGTGGTTACCGGGGATCGAACCCGGGTCCTTGCACTTGCAAGACAGGCGCCGGAACCACTGAGCTAAATCCCCGCCCCCCCCCATTATCTGTCTTTTATTCTGCTTTTATACTTTGGTTTTCTCATGTAAGAGAAATCATGTGATATTTAACCTTCTGTGTTTGATTTATTATTTCATGTGACCTTATGGTCTCATAGTGCATCCTTTTTCCTGTACATACCTCAAGTTTATCTTTATGGCAGACTAGTATCCCTGTGTCTATTCATCTGGTGATTGACACATAGGCTGCTTTGAAGATTTAGTTATTATGAGTTGTGCTCCTATAATCATGAGTATGCATGTATCATGGTAATGTGATGTCTAAAAGAGTAATAAGTTTTATAAAAATTAGAAAAACCATTTGCTCCCAGTCTCACAAGTATGTAGAAATCTAACCTCTTTATAAGGTATTGACTTTGCAAGCAAACGAGATCTTACCAGGAAGATTATAGTAGGTATATGGATCTAAGTCTAACGTTTCTCTTATGGTTTTAAGATATTTTCCCACCTGATGTGAATGCATTTATCTAAAGACAACACGTTTCATTTAATGGTGCATAAGTCCCTCTAGTTTTAGCTGGAAGAAGATGGAGAGCTCTGTGACTTAGAAGGCCGATTTTAACTAAGGAATTTAAAGGCTTTTGTTCAGATTCTGTAGCTATTGCTGTGGCTTTTTAGCCTCACTGGACCATAATAGTGGTCAATTACAGATGGAGTTGGAGACTGCCAGCAAGGACTTTTACAGATGGGTAAAAGTAGGGAAAGAAGTGCCCCCTATAGCTTGAGGGTGGCCACGAAAGTGAGAAACACAGTGGCAAACACTCAGGGAGGACTGTCCTTTCGGATCACCCTCTCCTCGGGCTGATGTCAGGTCCAGGCCGTCATGGAGATCCCACCATAGAGCACACTGGCGCAGGGCCCCTTGGTTTCTGTAGTGTGGACAGGGCTGGTAAGGAAGGCTGTCGGAGTCACACTGTGCTCAGCAGGTGGAGGGTGGAGTCTGGGCCAGTCAGCACTTCTGCAGACTGTGACTGTGGGAGGCAGCCTCCCTGTCCACCCCTCTGTTGGGTCCTCCACTACTGAGAATCATGTCAAAGGTAGTCCCTGCCACGTGTGACCTTAACTCAGGAAATAAGCAAACAACAAATGAATAAAAAGTTCAGCCCAGCAAGAAAATAACAGTGAAGCATAGGAAATAGATCATAGTGATGCTGTTTCCAGTGTATTCATCTCAGACTTTAATTTCCAAGACTCAGGAGATGATGTCCAGGTTCCATATCAATAGTCACCTAAACCTGGAAAGAAACAGTCCTTCTACAAAGGAGTTCTTTGTTCCATCTCTAAGATGAACAACAAAGACAACTACAAGTATGGCAGACCCTGGGAGAATCTCTGCTCACCCTTTGAAAGAGCAGGGAGCTCCAGATGCACTGAAATCATGGCCTTCTAAGCCAGGGGCTCACATTTACTTTTCCTGTTACATGATTAACAACATGAAGTAATCCGACAGTTTCAGGGCCAGGGAAACTGAAGAGGCCATGTAGTCCAAACCACTCACAGTGTGTTTCAGACCGGAACACTGGAGGCCCAGCAAGGGAATTGGTCACTGGGGAGTCCAATAGTAGCAACAGACTGAGTTCTTTAATGGGTGCCACTGGGAGGCCTCCCTGTCCAACCCACTTGGAACAGGGCTTGAGGGGCCTCAGGCAAACGTCAGCCCAATGGACCCCTCTGCTGCACCCAGCCAACGCTCATCTTTGTGGAACAAAGTCATGATTCACTGTGGATGTTTTGCATTATGGAAAGTGACTCAGGAAGTGTATTTGCTTTCATAGACACAAAGGCAGTATGCAGGAAATAGGGGGAGGGGAGAAAAAAGCCAGTCCTCCAACCATCCTTCCACTCCAGCACAACCATACAACGTACTGTCCACTTTCGCTTCCTTTGAGTTGCTGCTGCAACAAGATCCTGTTGCGTGTGGTTTGTGCACACGTGTGCTAGACAAGTTCTTGGCCTTAACAGTCCATAAATACTTGGTGAACACCTGCTCTGAGGGAGACATGTCTTTCGCTCTGCCAGTGAGATGGATATAGCCTCTGACCTCCTGGGGCTCACATTCTAGGGGGGCCCACTAACTAAAAGCAATTTGATCAACAGGTTATTAAAATATTTTTTGCATTATAATTTTTAAGAATTTTGTTTTTTCTGTTATGAAAAACTAAATCAAAATTTTATAACTATAGGAGCAATAATAATGAGCCATGAAGTGACCCTGATGAGAGAGAAGCTCCAAAAGTCTGCCCGAGGGAGGTATCATTTAAGCTGTGAGAGACCAGTAGTGTGAGAGAAAAGAGCCGGCCTTGGGCAGTGAGGTGAACTCGAGGTGAGGGAACACTGGGCAAAGGCTCCAGTGGGAAAGTGTTGGAGTCATTGGAGGAACTGAAGAAAACCAGGCGTGGGGACCTGGGAAACCACGGAGTAAAGTATTTGAGATGAGCTAGAGTCTCGACAGGAACTAAATCATGCGAAACCTTTTAGGTGACAGTAAAGAGTTGAGTTTTATTCTGGGAGCCATGGAATGCACTGGAAATTCTCGGCAGGCAGCTGGACTTGCTTAGGACTAAAGCGTAAGTATAGTGAAGGGTGGGAGTGGAGAGGGCTCTGCAGAAGCAGGGGGAGGAGAGTGGCCTTCAGCCGGGGCTGCTAGAGCTGCTCTGGGGCCTTGGGACAGGAGGGGATCTTGTGAGTGGGACTCTGTGTCAGCAGTCCCAGAGACCCTGTGTCCCTGACTTTCCCAGAGACCCAGAGCTCATGGTAGAAGCTCTTGTTATCTGATGCTGTATAACAAACCATTCCAGAATTAAGTGGCTTAGAGTTACAGGAATTACCCAGGAACCTGAAATTTGGGCAGAACCTGCTCTGTGTCACGCCCGAGAACCCAGCTGGGATGATTTCAGAGGCTGGGCCTGGCAGTGAGGGCCGCCTGGGTAGATGACTGTCTTCACGTCAGCCACTGGGTCTTCTATGATCTCCTCAAAAGAGCTGAACATCTCCTACAACAGGGCAGGCACCAGGGAGAGCTCAGACTCCAGGAAAACAAGGCAGGAATTCCAAGGGCATTTTAATCTAACTCCAGAAATTACACAGCCCCCCTCCCCTGGGCTCTGCTCTACAGGGCCAGCTCTAATTCTTTTGGGGAAGAGACCACCTCAGGGTACAGCTATAAGACTCCTGGAATCTGGCTCATAAGTGTTCACTGAATGTCGGGAAGGGATGTTTTGGGGACTCTCAAAGGGACTTGACAGGAACCGATAGATGATTGTGATTGTGCTAAAACCTAGGTTTCCAGAGAAGAGCTGAAGTCCTTGGGGGCAGGAGACAGCTTCAGAGACTGATTGAAGAAAATGTGATGAAGGGGGAATGGGCTGATGGGACAGAATTCCAAAGGCAGCCAAGAAGTCTCACAGGAGTTACCAGAACCAAAGTGGAGTCACTTGTGACAAACCTTAACAAAAATAAATAAGGAAAGCCAAGAGGTTATGAAGAAAGGGAATCTCATGCCTGAATACCTGCTAACAAGAACTCTGCCCAAAAGACTTCCAGAACCACAGCCTTGCACAAAGGCCACTTCAAAGAACATCTGCCCAGCAACAACCTGTCTGACTGTATCAGTCAGTGAGACTGCTAGAGAAACAGATTTAATGCAAGGTATATAAATATGTAGGCATTTACAAGATTGGCATACAGTGGTCACCTGCAGTCAGGTGTAGAAGAGAGCTAAAGGCCTGTCTGTGCACTGGAGATCCGAAGGATCTAGTCAAAGGCCCAGAGCTCATTATGGAGTCCTGTGCAAGTCTGTACCAAGAGGCCAAAGGGTCTGTGATAGAGTCTGCACTGGAAGCCAGGAGAGGACATTCAAGGTGAAGACTGGAGCTCATCTAGGGAAATAGCAATGAGCCTTCCCCCTTCACTCCCCTTCTGTACCATGTAGGCAACAAGCTCCCTAGGGTGGGTCTTCTGGCATCAGCAAATCCCCAGCACACCCAGAACTGTGCCGATTCAATTCAGTTGGGGGCCCCTGAGTGAAGTTGACACAGTCAATTAACTATCACATCAACCTCAGATTGATGTCACCCTTGTTATTGATCCTTGAAGTCAACAAGCATCTACTGTTGACTTGGTTCAAAAAAGGTATATAATCATTTTCATTTTACCTTTAAAAGCTCTTATCATTCTTCGCCTGGTTGGATACACCTACATGTATTCCCACTGTGATGTTCATTCCGGAATAAATTCATATCTTTGGAGATTCTTTCTCCACTTGTTATTAGGCACAGAATTTAAATGAGGTATTTGCTAACTTTTTGCTATCTGGTATGTGAATTTGGTCCCCTTTCCATTCATTCCAAAAATTGTTACAGTAAGTCATTTCTTTTGTTGTTGCATTGTGGATTGCTTCTGAGAGATACATCAAATGTTGGATTCTGTTTAAGGGAGGGTTAAGGATGAGAACAAACACTGCCCAGAGGAGCCTGGCCATACTTGGGATTCTAAAGAACAAAAGAAAAGCTAAAAAAAAAAAGGAAATGTAACTTGGAATTTCTGTAATTCTCCACTAGCTACTTACGATCTCTGGCACACTGTAATCACTTCTATCCAGCCTCCAGCCAAATTCTTGAACTGACTTGTTCCGTTCCCATCTCTTTCTATCACGACTTCTCTTTTCCTTTTTTTCCCCCTTCTTTTACATTATGAGTTTGGAGATTAAAGTAATTTCTGTAACACAAACTCTGCTTCTTTAGAAAAGAGGAGAATTCTTTAGGACTACAAGATGCTCTAGTGGTTTGATGTGCATTGAATGCTGTCAGACATGACAATGTGCAGTGGAGAATTCTGAGAAAAGATGGCACTCAGAGTTGGCAAGAGAAGTAATTTGGGATTATTCTGTGAGGCAGCTGCCACAGAAGAGGCAGGAACAAAATGCTGTAACTTCAGAACTGAATATCACTGGAGACAGTAGAGAGTGGAGGATTGCAAAGCAAAAAAAAAAACAAAACAAAAAACACTTCATAGAAATTATAGCACCTCAACTAAACCTTAAATTCAGGAAGAAAATTTGCACTCAAAGAGATGAAGGATTTGTCGCTTAGAAACTGAGTAAGAGGCTCTCCCCAGACCTACACACTCTGCCTTCCACATCAAAGCAATGCAGACTTGTGTCCAGGCCCATCTGGGGCCATTTCCTCAGTGTTTACCTGGCCCAGAAGACAGCTTCATGGAAGCATCAGATTCTAGGCTCCTCCCCTCCATCCCTCGAGTTTTCTTTTCAACAGTGACCTAAGAACGGCATTCCACCCTGCCTACCCATGGAAAGAAGGGAAGAGGTAGTGTTGAAGAGGGTAGTGAAATGAACAATATTACCAGAAGGGTGAGATGCAGGAAGGGAAATTGAGGTCCAGAGAAATAACACAAATACTGCATCTTCTTAACTGTCAGTGAATAAGTGAATTCATGCCTAGGCCTGCTGTTCCACCTTGACTGTGAGCTTCTCAAGGGCATGATGCCCAACAGAGCCTGGGACATTGGATGAACACTATGGGATAGGTGAACTGGTATTCTAGGGCTTGGAACAGTAAAACTCAGAGCAGGTCCCAGGGCACCATCATAAGCTGGGAACTTACTGGAGAAATAAATTCTTGGGGCTTCACCCCTGACTTACTGAATCAGAAATTATAAAGATTGATTAAAGCAATCTGTGGTTTAAATAGCTCTCCTTTAGTAAGTTTCTGATGCAGGTTAAAGTTAAAGAATCATTGTTTTAAGCTATCTGAGCCTAAAAGAAGATTGCTTGGGTTTCCTTTGAGACAGCAAGAATTCAGCTACTTTTTGTCTGTAACAGATACCCTTATGCTTTTATCCCCCTACCTCTTAGCATGAGAAAGAAAGAAAAAAGAAAGGGGGGAGAGAGAGAGAGAGAGAGAGAAACAAGCAAGCAAATCAGTGACCAGGGAAAAGTAAATGATTAATGATAGGTTGTTTTCCTTTCTGCAAAAACAGAAACTTTTCCTGGAAAAAAATATATATTTGACAGTTTTCAAAACAGACTTCATAGGTAGAAAGACAGCACGAAACATGTCAAAAATTTTTGAGCTATGGTTTTATGTGAAACTTCCATTTCTCCCAGATAAAGCCACATGCTCGTCCTCCTTGTCAATCTTCAGTATCACCCCTGCTAACTCCCAGGAGCTGCCAGCTACAAGTTTACTTCTGAACTGGAGGATCCTATATATGCATCAATTTCTTGTTCACTGGCAGTGATCCTGGACTCGTGGGACAGGGAGAATTGGTGGAACCCTCTGGCGAGTGCTTTACCTGGCAAATGTGGACAACAAGGAAGACCTGCAGATTATTCACACAGAACCTTCGATCCTCGCTGGGTGCTCAGTACTATGTAGGCTTTAGTTGTGATTATATTCCTATCCTCAAGGAACCAGCAACCCAGTAAGGAAGAATGATAAATACACTCAACATAAATAATTCTGCCCTTAGACTAGGGCTTCTAAGTTTAAGAAGAGTTTCACCAGTACAGTTTCATTTAATCCTTCCTACAGTCCTGAGGGAGTCAATTGGCCATTGCAAACTTGGACCTACAGAAACATTCTATGTGGGGCCAGGGAGTTAGCTCAGTGGTTCCCGCGCCTGTCTTGTAAGCACAAGGACCCGGGTTCAATCCCCGGTAACCATATACCATACGGGGTGTGGAGACTCACACCCACCAGTAATCAATACCACATACCACAGTGCCGGGCATGGTGGCTCACGCCTGTAATCCCAGCACTTGGGAGACAGAGGCAGGAGAAGTGCTGTGATGTGAGTTTGAGGCTGAGCTCAGGGCTAGCCTGAACTACAAAGCGAGACCCTGTCTCAAAAAACCTAAAAAAAAAAAACCAAACAAACATTCTATGTGTTCCAAACTCAGTTCTATAGAATGAGCTTGTGATAAACTAGAAGGAAATCTCCCTGATTTATGATCATTGGGTGGCTAAAGAGCTGGAGTGTAGTCTCAGGAAGACAAGTAAGGATTGTGCCTATATCTAAGTGAATTTAAATCTACCCACTTATATGGGACATGATTTGGAGGGGGAAAAGAAAAACTTATAGAATATGTCCTTTCAACTGATCTTCATTTAATAGAGGGTCCCAACTTGGAAAAAGTGCTGTTTTCTCTATAAAATATCCAGATGACATTCTATGTCCCGAATGTTAGCTTCCACCGACTGTACCATGTGCTTTCCTAGGGTCTACTGGGTTCGTTCCCAAACCCGTTTATGCCAGTTGTGCTATTTTGCAATTATACTGTCAAATGAAGTATTGGTAGTATATTAACTAATGAAATAATAAATTCTTGCTTTAATAAAAAATTAAATTGACTTCCAAGGAGAGAAAACAAAAATCTTCTGGTTAAAATAAAGATTTTTGTATAAAATGATAATTTACTGAAGAAATAAGTTCTTGAATATGACAACTGTGATTCTGATGGGAATTGTAGAAATCAACAAGTCTGCTGCTGCATAACTGAATTTATGCTATTTGTTCATTTTACAGATGTTTAGGACCTGGACATTATAGATAATACCTCAGGGACTGCTTTATGTAAGAGAAATGAGGTAGATTGTAAAGAAAATGCCTTAGTTCTATACCAAAAGATAGGCAATTAAGGTACATTTTAAATGTTGTAGAATAGAATGTGTTTTAAATTATTTTTTCACTATTTTCCAATTAACATTTTCAATTTAATTTTAAAAATTTCATTAACAAACTGCAGTTCTCAGATTTGTTAGAAGGCTTGTACATCTGCCAGGAGTCTAGATGAGGAAGAGTCAGTACCCAGGAAAATAAAAAGGTAGTGTTCTCTAAGACTGTTCATCAGAGAGGAGCGGACTGGAATAATTATGTCCTGGAGTCCTCTCCTAAAGGAAGCTACAAGTGACTTTGTCACAGATTGATGTCCTTGGCCATTAGTATAGTTCAGCCCTTTTCTTGTTCTGATTTGCTTTTCACCAAGAAATCTTCTTTATCATCTGGCCACCCATGTGTATATTCTCCTAGAAGAGAGCAATACTTTGATCTTGATTCCTAAAACTGTTAACAGTTACATTGTCAACTAGTGAATTATGACAACAATGCTTAAATGATAAGTGAAAATATCTATTGATTCTAAAGTTTCAAGTGAAGGCCTTACTCGAAAAATACTAAAGTCATTTAACAATGTTAATATATCCACCAATTTTTAAGTATTGACAGCAGACTCAAAAGGTTTCAAAACCCTACGTGGTTTAGACGAAACCAACAGTTTGCAACCTACGCTCTAGAATCCATAACAAAGAAGGAAAGAGTCTGAAACAAGACAAAGTCAGCTCCACATGCAAGTAACTTAGAGCAATGTCTCTGTGTGAGGTAGTAACAAAAATAGTAGGCAGTTGGCCCTGAGAGAGGTAAGCACTTCTGTGACCCTTCAACACCCAAAGCAACAGCAGTTATTTATCACTGCCTACCTGTCATGTGCTAGGTACCAGGCATTTGAAAAGCATTTGATTTTTACAGCAAATGTATGAAGAAAGTGAGTCTCAGAGATGTGAGGTAGTTTATCCAAGGATGGAGATTAGGATTTGAATTTCTATTTTGGCTTCAAAGCTCAGAACATATACTACCTTGAAAGTCTCCCATCCAGGTACTAACCAGGCCCAACCCGGCTTAGCTTCCAAGATCAGGTGCGTCGGGGGTGGTATGGCCATAGACCTCCTTGAAAGTCTACCGTTACAGGCATCACATGTTGAGTACTGTGTTCAACAGGATGTTAAACATTTCATAGACACAAATATATTAACATATATAATATATTAACATTATATATATATATAATATATATATATATATATTTTTTGGTATGTTACCAAATGGTAGAAAGATAATATGGCACAGATGCATTCTTTCTAGTGAGATTGCTGTGTTTTACACGTTAGCTTTGTCACTTTCTGGTCAAGCAGCCCTAAATTGTTACTTGTCTGAGTTACACAGTCCTCCCTTAAAACAAAGGAGAGGATAGAATCTGCCCTGAAGAATTTTTATAGGGACAAGAAATAATATTTTCAAGGCCCAACACTAATTCTTTGAGTGCTATTTGAATAATGAATCAAATTTTAAATGTGTAGATACACTGCCTATCTTATCAGGAGTATTTGAGAACTGGTAATTGTTATGGCTGACACTTGGGTTGTAATTAGTTGCTGACTGTCTCCCTCTTGGCTGATTGATTTTATCCTTCAAAAATATTTATTTAGTACCCACTCTGTATAGGCCTAGAGCTATTTCAGGCATAAGTAGTATAATCAACATAAACATGGTTTTGCCCTCAAGGAGTTGACATTTCAATGGAGAGGACGGAAAAGAAACAAATATATTAATGTGTAAGACTATGATAATATGGTCTAGAAATGCAGAATGTGCTGTAAGAGAGAAAAGTAGGTGGAGTGAGGTAGATGACGGAAACAGATGGTTGAAAAAGCCTCCCTGAAGAGGCCACATTCAAGCTGACATCCAGGAAGGGAGGAGTGAGACAAGTTTCTCAGGAGGAAGGAAGCTGGGAGGTCTGGGGATGAGACCTCACTGGTGCAGCTGGAAATTGAAGACAATAGGCTTAAAAGTGGGATGGGGAGGGGGATGTGGTCACACAGCCAGGGACTCCATCTTGCTGGCTATATAGGGGGACGGGATTTTATCCCCACCTCCAGAATTCCACTGGTGTGGATGAACGGGTGAGTAGCATAATCCCAGTGGTGTCTGAATAAGAACACTTTGGTTGTTAGGTGGAAAACAGGAGTGGGGTAGGAACACAGCAAGACAGGCAGCTGGGTGAGGCTCTCTGTAGAGGTACATGTGGGGTGAACCGGTGCTTTGAACTAGCATGTGCCAGCAGAGGAGGAGATACATGGACAACTCTTTGGTATATTTTGAGATTATCCACAGCTCCAGGACAAGGATCGGCCCAGACTGAATGTAACAGGTGGTGGCCTACATCATGGCTGTTCATGAAATGTGTTCATGAGGTTAGACAATGGAAACTGGACCCTCTGTGATAGGACTGACTGTGGTATCATGGAGGGGTCCAGTACATCATAGAAGTGAGAGTGTGGGCTTGGAGCTGAGCAGACGCGGCACTTATGTTTGTGAAACTCTGAGCATTAGTTTCTCCATCTGTAAAATGGAGACATATGGAGATGGAATGGCATGATGATCATAAACTGCTTTCAAAACTAAGACACCAAAGGGCCAGGGAGTTAGCTCAGTGGTTCCAGCGCCTGTCTTGCAAGTGCAAAGACCCGGGTTCGATCCCCGGGAACCACATACCATACTGGGCGTGGAGACTCAAACCCAGCAGCAACCAGTACCACACACCACAGTGCGGGGCGTGCTGGCTCACGTCTATAATCCCAGCACTCGGGAGACAGAGGCAGAAGGATTGCTGTGATGTGAGTTTGAGGCTGAGCTCAGGGCCAGCCTGAACCATAAAGCGAGACCCTGTCTCAAAAAACCTAAAAAAAAAAAAACTAAGACACCAAAGAGAAGATGCTCTACTAAAAGATGAGGAGAATGTTCTTCCATGACTCTTCACAGCCCGGTGTAACTATACTGTCAGACTGGAGCATCTGGTGGTAATCCGAGTAATCCAGTGGGAGTTACACAGTCCAGGTCTCATAGAGTTTGGCTTTTCTGTCTTTGTTTTGTTTAGTCCTGGAAATAGGTGGTTTTGCTGAGAACAGCTCAGCATAGCTGTCTGTAAAGCCTGGAATCTCTCCATGCATGTACACATCCATCCACTTACCCCATTTTGCCTTTCCTTCAGTGTTTGTTGAGCTCTCCCTTTACTCTAGGACTAAGAATGTTCCAGGGGTGACAAGAAGAGGAGGCCGGGATAACCACATGACGTGTGTGTGCAGTGACATCTCCGGGAGAGTCGGCAGCACGTCACAGGTGGTTTGCTCAGCCTGCTGCGAGGGCAGAGAGGACTCCGTCAGAGGTGGGATGGCTCTGTGTCTTGATGTGTCTGAAAAGACAGGAGGGATTTCAGACACACAGCTTTCAAAGTGTCGGTGAACTTCTAAAGGAAGTCGGAAACTCTGTATATGCCTTATAATTTCTATATTGATATCTGAAATTTAAGTAGATGTGAAGAATGCAATTCCCTGCTTATTATATATACTGACTTTTCAAACAACTCCATGACATAGTTTTTATAATGTTTCCAATAGAATCCATATAGTTAAGTATATATTATAATATATATGAATATTATATATTCATTTCTTTAAATATAAGAACAAGCTCTTCTAAAATGTTGTTTTTATTTTTAAAATAAGGCATTTACATCATTTAAAATATCATCCTCTTAGAAATGGAATAAACTTTTCTTAAATTTAATAAAGTGTTTTCTTCTCCTTCAGTTCATTTTTCCATTCTTTTTTCTCACAGAACTTTGTCCTTATTAGACACACTTTATGTCAGATTTATCTGTGACATCAAGAAACAGTATAAAAACTCGGTCTATAAGGCCTTAAACTTGAAAATATCTCTGCTGGATTGAACCATACCATTAATCAGATTTTCAGACTTTTGAAAGCTGCATGTCTGAAATCTCCTGTCTTTTCAGATGCAATAAGACACAGAGCCATCCCACCCTTGACGGAGTCCTCTCTGCCCTCTCAGAAGGCAGGGTAAACTGCTTACTGCCCCTGTGGTCTTGGAGGTCTCACTGCAAACTCATGATATGTGAATGGCATATCTTAGTCAATGCAACATGAACACAGACTTTGATGATTATAAAATATAACCTTTACTGGAAGTTGATCTCTCTCTCTCTTTTTTTTTTTTAAAGTTTTTTGAGACAGAGTCTTGCTTTGTAGTTCATGCTTGTCCTGAGCTCTCTATGTAGCTCACATGAGCCTCAAACTCACAGCAATCCTCCTGCCTGTGCCTCTGGACGGCTGGGATTACAGATCTGAGCCACCACACACGGCACTGTGATATGTGGTTACGGGGGATCGAACGTGAGACCTGGTGCTTGCCAAGCAGATGCTGGAGCCACTGAGCTAAATCCCTGGCCAGAAGTTGAGGATGTTAATGAGCTAAAACAGATTTCTTTCTTTTTTCTTCCTTTCATTATCGTTATCTTTATTACTGACTTATTTCTAGAATCAGAGAATTCAGCATCAAGTTTCCTCTTCTTTTTTCTTTTTGTAGATATAAATGCTGAGAAATTCTGTGTATGTTTAAGCAGTGGGATTGGAAGTATTCTTGCAGAAATGTCATTTGATTTTTGAGTTCTTTTCAGTTAAAAAGCAAGAAAGGATTAGAAGAGCTTTTCCTCAAACATTGTGTTAAATTATCATCAGAAGATAATTTGTATCTCTTGCAGCTTTGTTGAGAGCAGTGAATTAATGCCATTTGTCTTGTGAAAATATCTGTAACCAATTGTTAGGCTTAGTCACTTCCTCAACACCAGTATTTCAAATCCTGCGTTTGCTCAGAACCCTGAAACTGGAAGGTTTGTGAGGAAAGTGAGGCAGGTCTTTCCTCTGTCAAGTGGGGGGAAATCCCACTGTAAAAAGGGAACCTACAACTTTGACCTGAGTCTTCCTTAGTTAAATTTTAAGGAAAAGAACATGCAGGCTTGGAAGACCTGGCAATTATTCTTGTAAAACAACTCGATGATTTTTCCATGTGGAAAGTTCTCTGCACATTTGCTGTGTGGGATACAGTTGGTGGACTGGCAACATTGTTGGAGGTAGGAACCATGGGAAATGCAGAACCCCAGCCCAGACCAAGGAAGGCAGAATATGCACTGAGATAAATCCTAACGTTTGAGTAGCACTGGGCCAGATCTTCCCCCCAAAACTTTATGTGCCTTTGGCCTTGGCATATGTTCTGCCCCAGTGTAGATGTCATTTAAATACCTCTTAAATATCTGCTGCTCATGAGTCTGGCTTCGATTTTCTAATAAGTCACCTGGCTCAATTTCCAAGAGTCTGTGAGGCTGACTGAGCTGGGCTTCTGACTGCAAATAATTTAAAGCCTGCTTATGAAAAACCAGATGGGCCCTAAAGGGGCCCTCACTAAGTGGTAGCTGATAGTTATCACTTCTCTCACACCCATGGTCAGCATGGGTAAGAGATCCTTTTTCCTCCCTGAGTGTCACTTGAGCCTGTGACTTTGAATTACTGGATGTTAAGATTGGCAAGACTTGCCTGTGTCCTGGAAAGGTTTCCTCCTATCACCCATGCAAACATTGTGACCTTGTCATTAGGAGAGCTATAAATAGAACAGGTTTTTTTTTTTAAAAGGGAAACTGAAAGACTATTCAAATAGAGGGTCAAATGCTACTGTTTCTAGCAAGAAGAAAATGGGTGATTGTATTTTTGAAATGCTTTTGCCTTCCCCTGCAATTTTGCTTTGTTGACAATTGTGCTGTCCAAGGCCAGCCTGGCCCTCCACCCTCCCTGTTGGCCCCAAATTCACTTTTCCTGTGTGTGGAATTGCAGATCTGTAAACAGTGGTGGGGCCTGGAGCCAAAGGCTCCCTCTCAGGTGCAAACACCTAAGTGGCAGTGGTGTTGCGAGGAATAAGAGCAAGTGAAATGAAGTGTTTCTTGACCTTATTCTCACTGCCTCATAACAGGCCCAACTGTGACACACTGGACAGAGCTCGATGACTCAAGAGTTCGAAACCAGCCTAGGGACCTAAACTCTCTGCACTTCGCTGTCTGTCTTTATGATGGTCATTATCTCAACAGTGAGGTAGACCTTGAAGAGCTGAGGAGACCTGAGGAGAGGGAGAAGGGCCGAGGGAGTAAAAATGATCACGATACAGTATGAATTTGTACCAGTTTCCCAAAACAAATGTAATTATTATGCATTGCAAACATATATTAATGAAAAAATTAAGAGGCTATCATCTCAAATGGCTATGGGAGAATTAAATGAGACTTAGCACACAGGTAGATAAGATGCTCTATCAAAGTGATTGTTCTTAATCAAATGGACTGTGCTTCTTAAAATTATTGCTTCAGGGGCTGGGGATTTAGCTCAGTGATTCCAACGCCTGGTTTGCAAGTGCAAAGGCACAGGTTCGATCCCTGGTAACCACATACCACAGTGCCAGGTGTGGAGGCTCATGCCTGTAATACCAGCACTTGGGAGGCAGAGGCAGAAGGATTGCTGTGAGTTCAAGGCTGAGCTCAGGCCAGCCTGAACTACAAAAGTGAGACCCAGTCTCAAAGAAAAAAAATTTATTGCTTCATAAAAACATGGGATCTTAGGCTGAATCAAATTCTTAAAAATCACCCTTTTACTGCTGAAGAAACTAAAAGGAAAAGGAATTAATGGTAATTTGGGGTGACTATGGCTGAGAAGGAACATAGTTAGCTGCCAAGTGACACTATGGGCAATAGAACTAAGAAGGCAGAACATTAAAAGACAAAGAGAAAGATAATATAGTATAGCAGAAGGAGCACAACATAGAGAGTTCTTGGAGTATGCGTATTTGCTGGTTTGAGCAGTATTTTGAAGAGCAAAACTGTGTTAATATTGGTGGTTCTCAAAGTGCGGGGCTGCACCATTCACATCAACATCTTTCTCTAGCCTCAACCCCGACCTCTCAAATCAGAAATTCTAGGAGCGGGACTCAGCAAGCAGCATTTTACATGTGATTTGAATGCACACTAGAGTTGGGAGATTACTACTTCACTTTTTTTTTTTTGGAGACAGGGTCTCACTTTGTAGTTCAGGTTGGCCCTGAGCTCAGCCTCAAACTCACATCACAGCAATCCTCCTGCCTCTGCCTCCCCAGTGCTAGGATTACAGGTGTGAGCCACCACACCCGGCACTGTGATATGTGGGACCAATTGCTGCTGGGCGTGAGTCTCCATGCCCAGTATTGTATGTGGTTACCAAGGATTGAACCCAGGTCCTTGCGCTTGCAAGACAGGTGCCAGAACCACTGAGCTAAATCCCTGGCCCTACTAGTTTACTTTTATAATGGTTAATCACTATCTTTTCCAGGGCAAAGTAAAATGAAATCATAAATGTCTTGGCATTTTAAATTCCTTCCTTCCTGGACATATACATACTATGAAAACTCGTAGATGTTGTTATCTCTTGGTTTCTGCAGAGATATGACTGAGCATGGTCACCAGGTGTAATTTCCCCAACTGCCGTGGGTGGCATCTGCTTCATCACAAAACCATAATTTAGCACAATGATTTTCAGCACTAGGCAAATGGATCTTCTTTCACTTCTGTTCTTTAGATATAGTATATTTATACATTTATTACAAATTATTGCAAAGCCCCAAGTTTTTTTTCTCATGCCTTCCAGGAGTCATAGTGAAGTGCTATGTTGTCTGGATGTTGGCAACAACTGGGATAATGTTGTGATGTTCCCGAGGTCGAGACTTTGGACTGCTTGGAGGGGTCAATTAGTACTAACTTCTTTCTATTCTTGAATTCCCTTTCGATGATCAAGAAAGCCAGAAGCAAGAGCCACATTCTGTCTTTGAGCACACAGGTAGATAAGTGGACTATCTATAGACTATAACCTGCCATTTTGGGTTATGTCATCTGTCTCAGTCTCCCAGGTCGGGGCTCCTCGTGGACAGAGCTGAGGCAGAAGCTTTGAGTTTGAGACACTTGCTGAAGGCTGTGGAACTCTTCTGAGCATCCTCGCCACTCTCCTTTGTTCTGTTGATGATGCCCTCTCTTGGTTATCTGGTGGGTGTTTATTATTTAGTTTCCACGTGGCATTTTCTTCTACAGATTTTCTAAATAATTGACTGGATTCATCCTTCAAAAACCAGGCTTTGGAATATAGTGGAAGAAAGGAGATTCACAGTTACAAGTCTGCTAATGAGGACACCACGAACATGTTATTTTCAACATTCAACTCCCAAGTTTGAATAATTCATGAAAAAAAAAAATCTGTTGAACTAGAAGTGACTGGGCTATTTTAATGAAAGCGGAGATTTGGAATGTTTTTGAGCCGGAGATCAACACCTAATTTTCATAAGGCAACTGAAAGCAGTGAGACAAAGTGAACAGTCCAGCCCACACTGGATTAGTGAACTCAGATCTTCTTTGTCCAACATGCTGCAAGCTGCAGAGGGGTTAGAGGTCAATCAGAAAGCAGAACTCAAGCCTTGAGATGTGCTTCTTGCACTGGGCCACATGACTTGCCACAGAGACCCTAGTGGGTAGTCAGGCCAAATATCCCTCCTACACTGCCAGGACATAGAAGACATAAAGAAATCCTATCTCGATTTCCTTTGCCGCCTTCTGTGATCTAATCCAGTTGGTTTTAGCTCTCTGCCTGCACATCAGAACTCCCTAGGGAGCTTTTCAAAAATCCTGATGCTGGGAACCCAACCTAGAGCAATTAAATTAGTCTCTAGTGGGTCCCGGGGTTCAGTCTTTTAAAGCTCTCTAGGTAGTTTCAATCTGTAGCCGGGTTTGAGAAATGTAAGGTCTAGCCCTTTTGTCTCATCTTTCCTAGTCTCTGCAAGGTTAGAATCCTTCTCATTCTCTTCTTTTTGCTAATCCTCAGGTTTTAACTCTATAACCACACAGTTTGAATTCAGAATGCTGACAATCCAAGCTCTGGAAGACATTAGCCTACCATGTGATCTGAGAGCCCCCTTCTCCTATCCCTGTCTCTTTCTCTCCACTTGGTAAGGTTTCTGCACTCTGTCCCCCGGCCTACACAAGCTCATGCCCAAGTCCCCTTCTCTCGGGTGGGGCTCCAGTTCACAGCCATTTTCTGTACTTTGGCTTCAGTCCTTGGCAACCACAGGGCTCAGGGCTGGACCAGAGGAACCGGGAGCCCAGGTTGGATGGGAACGACTGCTTCTGTGGTTATTGGTCCCAGAGGGAATAATTCTTCCAGCAGCTCTTCTTTTTTTCCCTTGCGGGCTAAGTGTGTGGGTGTGCAGCAAGCATTTGCTAGGGAACGTCAGCAAAAAATAAAACTTCAAGCTTCATTTCTGCAGACAGATTGAGAGGCCTCCCAACAGTTCAAAACTGCTGAATCTGGCTCCGTCCACCCACTTAGCCACCCAACCCCCGCCCCAGGAAGTGGTAGGTCAAGTTCAATGTGTTTTAACTGCAGCCTAGCTGATGGGACTTTAAATCACAAGGGTGATGCTTTTAAGATAAAAGTCAGTGAATAACTATTGAAAACTCACCGAATGTAGGGCACAATGCTAGGCACTGATAAATCTCAAATGGGAGGTCACCTTTGCTAACGGTACTTTATGGGCAATGGAAAGACAGAGGAACAGAGGAACAGGGGCAGGAAGGTAATAAAAAGAGCCATAAAAAGGGAAGCTGGAGGGGGTAGGAGTGGGAAGATGACAGCTGTGTGTTTAACTTCCCAGGATTTAAAGTCCTGAAGTATTTGTCCAGTCCTCTCTCACCAACCACACCACAACTGCTATATTGTCTTAATCTTGACACTTTGACCTCCCAAGACATCGGGGCCCCTCGGAGAGCTTAGCAAACATGATCCCAACACAGCTGCTGCTGCTTTCTCAATCTGTTTCCATGTCCCTTTTTGTCATTTTCGGACTCCCACACTTTATCTTCTTTGCTATATCTTAGATACGTAACATTTTTTTTCCAGAGAAATGTAAAGAAATACATCCAAGACTTTATTGAAGTAATAATGAATACTGCTCGTAGAAATAGTCAACACCAAACAAGTTCAGTGGCCTCAAGGGCCAGTTCTTCTTGATAAAATGCAAGCATACAAAACTAAACAGGAGAAATTGGAGTTGGTGAGTGACATGGTCATAAAATAATGTAATATCACACCTAGAGTTGGCAAAAATTGACATAGTCTGAAACTAGATAATGAATCAAATTTTTTGATGAGATTTAAACACAAAAATAATTGATGCCAGTGAAAATAACCTAACTAAATTATGAACAATAACGATAAAAACTAGAAACTATACTATACAGAGAGTTGATGAATTTCCCTATTTAATGATATTTATTCTAGAGACCATCTTGATAGAAATCTGTCAGTGTTAACACAATCTTGATGAAAATGTTTATAGTCAAATTTCCTTTGGGATAAACTAACAGTGGAAAATATTGTTGCTTCTATCAGGGCTGCCCAGTGAAGAGACAGCAAAGCATATGCTAAATCCCCAGTTGGGGAAGGGCTGGGAATCTGTGTTTGTACTTCTAAAAAAAATGCTTCCCTATGTGAACCCTAAATTAAAAAAACCTAATTTGAATATGGACAAGATACGGGAAAGTATTAAACAATTATGAGTAGTAGGGTTTTTAAAGTCTTCTTGTACATAGAACTATGTTCTCCAAATTCATATGTCAAAATACTAATACTCAGTGTGACTTTTTTTGAGGAAGGGCCTTGTATTAGCTTTGCATCAATATAATGAAATACTTGTCACAGGCCCCTTCTAATGTAGAGAGATTTTGTTTTGGTTCATCACTATGAAGGCTCCAGTCTAAGGCTAGGCAGTTGGACCTCTGGGAAGCACAGCACACATAGCAAGAGCGTATTTTGGAACCAGCCTTGAGGCAGAGATGGTGGGTGGGGACAAGCTTGAGTCCCACAGTCCCTTTCAGGGCCATGCCTCCAAAGACCTAAGGACTTCTCTGTAGGCCTTACCTCCCAAAGATCTATAGCACCTGCCAGTCATGCCATCCTGGGATGCAAGCCAGGTCACACACAGACCTTTGGGGACCTTATCCATATTCAAACTATAATAGGCCTTTAACATGGTAGTGGAAATTAAATGAGATCATAAGGATAAGGATCCTCTCTGAAAGGCCTGTATGTGGACATGGCAAAAAGTAATCATCTATCCGCAAGCAGAAGAAAGAGGCCTCAGGGGAACCAGCCCTATCAGCACTTTGATCTGAATGAACTTCAGCTTCCAGAACTATGAGAGAATACATTTCTGTTCTTAAGCCACTGATATTTAGCATTTGTTATGGTAGCTCTAGGAGACTAAGACAAGTCATTTTGGTAAAGATACCTATTGAAATATTTAGAAGCAGAACAATAAGACATCTAAGATTAGTTTTAAAATACTCTAGAAGTAAAAATCGAGGGTAACGGATTTTTTAAAAGAAGATGCTAAGAACTGTTAATTATTAGAGGCGGGGAACAGGTAGATGCACAGACACTTGTACACTATTCTTTTCCACTGTAAAATATCCAAATAATTTTTATTTTTATTTATTTACTTCTGGTGATGGTGATGCACCCAGGGCTATCTGCATGATTGTGCGTTCTTGTTTACCATGAGCTACACCTTAAGCTTTAAATCAATTTTTAAAAATCGACACCCACAATTTAGCAGATGATTTTGATGCACATCCCAGCAGATAATTGCCAAGAAAGTTTTTTCCATAATTTTTCTTCTAAGATTGACTGCTGAGGTCTAGCATAAAATGTGTTGCTAATATATATTTAGAATTAAAATACCTAAAGATAATAAGGCTATAGGGAAAAGAATCAAGGTGCCAGCTGTGAGCAGTGGAATGGCAGGCAAAGGGCAGGCTGGCAGGAAAGAGGAAGCACATTTATTAGTGCCTAATATATACAAGGTGCCATGTAAACACTTTGGCTACTCAGACAAGTCCACATAATAGACTTAGTACAGACAAGTTTTAAAGACTAGATCATGGAGTAAAGACCAACAGATGGGTTGGACTTGAGAGTAATGTTGGAAGTAGAGAAATGATAATGGAACATCTTCACAGTGAGGAGGGGTGCAAGATAAGGAACTTGGTAGGAGGCAGAGAATGGAGGGAGACTGACAGAACCCACTGCTGGCTCCTTGGAAGACATGGAGGACAAGACTGGGGCCTGGGCAGCAGAACCGAGATAGAAGGACTCGGGACTGGATGAGATTGGTACAGATTACATACATCTGACCAGATGGACAAATGTGCTTCCATCAGTAGGTGAGGGAAGCCAGGAAGTTGTTTCAGGTGAAGAGAAAAGAAGTGAGCTTGATTTTAAATATGCAGAATGGAGACAATAGCAGAACCTCCTACTGGAGGAGCCCAACTTAGGTTTGGGCAGTATTTTAGATTTGAAGAGTCATTATCTGGTGAGTAGCCCTCAGTCAAAACTGTGACTACAACAAGTAACCAGTCAGTCCCTGAAATAAAAGGACATTGGATCCCTCAGTTCTCCCACTGTCGTAGAAAAGCACAGGAGTTGTTCCCTGTGAGCCGGCCTTGTGAGGGCACCGTGCTGGTCATGGGGAAGCAGCGCTCCTGGAAGGTGACAGGTTGTCTGGATTATTATAACTGCTCTTCCTGCTTCAGCTCAGACCTTTCCTGCATTTTTCCCTCTGACAAGAGCGGTTGGAATTGTGTCCTGCAGTAGATTATGCGAGAATAGCGCCCCCGTCGACCGTGGTGAGAAATGCACACTCAGTGAGGCTGCCTGTGACAGGTTTGGGAAGATGGGCCCTTTGAAGTTCGATTATGTCATTCTCTGCTCAAAACTCCTCCAGGGCTCTGCTCTCCCTTCCCCACACATAGGCCTCAGGGCCTTCGCACTGGCAGTTCCGGCTACCTGGAAGACTTTTCTGCCAGATAGCATTCACAATGTCCTTCAAGGGTTTATTAAATATCACCATCTGAGTGAATTTTTCCTTGACCATCTGGTTTTTTAAAGTTTTTATTTCTTCTTAGTACATATTTGCTTTACATAATGATTACGTTATTTATGGAGAGTTGTTATATGTACATAACACATCTGAATTCCTTTTATCATCTGTCCCTCCCCTCGCACATCTTTTGATCCTCTTCCCCTTTGAACAAAATCTGTCTCCCTATTTCTTATAATTGTTTATTTTACTCTGTATATTTTGGTTTCTCATATAAGAAGCATCATGTGATATTTGAGCTTATGTATCTGATTGATTTCACTTGTTATTGTAGCCTTAAGGTACATCCATTTTCCCAAAGATGACTCATTTATCCTTCTTTATGGCAGACTATTACTCCACTGTGTATCAATAGTACCACATTTTCTTTACCCAGTCATCTTTTGATGGACATATAGGCCATTTCCAAGATTCAACTATTATGAATTATGCTGCTGTGAACATGAGTATGCATGTATCATTGTAATATGATGTCTTTCTCTTTCAAGAAGATAGAAGGGGTGGCCTAGGGATTTATCTCAGTGGTTCCGGCACCTGCCTTTCAAGCACAAAGACCCAGGTTCAATTCCTGCTAACCACATACAATAATCCTGAGTGTGGAGACTCATGCCCACCAGTAATCAGTACCACATACCACAGTGCCAGGTGTGGTGGCTCATGCCTGTAATCCCAGCAGTTGGGAGGCAGAGGCAGGAGAATTGCTGTGAGTTTGAGGCTGAGCTCAGGGCCAGCCTAAACTACCAAGTGAGACCCTGTCTCAAAAAAAGAAAAAAGAAAAGAAGAAGATAGAAGGGGAATAACTAAGTGGAATTCCTGGTCTTAATGTTTTGAGGAGTTTCCATACTGATTTCCCTAAAGGTTGTACCAGTTTATACTTCCAGCAATGTAGAGTGTTTCCCTGACAGCCTCAACATTTGATTTCTTTATGATAGTCATTCTTTCTGGAGTGACATGGACTCTCAGTGTTTGTTTGTTTGAGATAGGATCTTGCTAGATAGTTCAGGCTGATCTTGAACTTACTGTGTGACCCAGGCTGGCCCCAAATTTGCATTGATTCTCTCTCCTCAATCTCCCAAGTGCTGGGATTCCAGGTGTGCACTGCTCTGCCAAGCTCAGGGTGACCAGCAATGTCGAACAGTTTTTCATGAATTTATTGGCTCTTTGCACTTCTTCCTTAAAGTATCCCTTCATTTTATTTGTCTATTTTTTGGATTGGGTTCTTTTATTTAGGAGGGTCTAATGTTTTTGAGTTCTTCATATATTCTAGATATTGGTCCGCTGATGAATTTTTGTTGCTTTTTGTTTTGAATTACAACTACTTCTCCCTTCCCCTATTGCATCTGTAATACATATTCTGCTCTGCTTCACTCTTAGCGTCTGTTATGGTTTGGATCTAAATGCCCCCCCCCACCAAGCCTCATGGGGTCAGAGGCTTGATCTAGTATGTGAATCTGGAATTGATTCACAGTGCATTGATAGGCTTGAGGACACTAGCAGTAGGGGTGTGAATGGACCTGCCTTAAGTAGCCTGAATAAGATAAAAGGCGCAGGGAGTTTTGTTACGACACCTTATTACCTTTGCTGCCATGCTGTTTCTCTTCTTCTATGCCTGGTTTTCATCCCAGCCTTGCAGCCAGCCGACTGTGGCCTGAAACCACTATGAAATGTCAGCCAAGTAACTCCTTTCCCTTTTACCTTTGGGTGTCAAGTGTTTTGTCTCATCAACTAAAGGAAAGTAACTAACACAACACCCATTTCTCATCTTAACAAAGAATGTATTTTTATTTTTTAAAAAATTCTCCCTCTTCATTAGAATGGAAAAAAATAAAGGGAAAGCTTTCTGATTTGTTCACTGCTGTAATCTTAAAAACTAACACATGGAAGGTGCTCCGTGAATGAATTCACAGTTTCATGGATGAAACACAGCACATCCAAGCAACTAATAGAGGAAAGATACAGATGAGCTGTGAAGAATTCAAGAGAAGTGTCAGTTCTACCTACCTCGGGGGGCTTCAGGGAAGGTTTCACACTGAGTTGAGATCAAGGCAAACATGGCAGAGTGAACAGTGGCCCCAGAGATATTCAGGTTCTAATCCTGGAGCCCAGGATTATATGGCAAAAGAGACTTTATAGACATGATTAAGGTTAAGTTCTTGGATGGAGAGATTGTCCTTATCCCCCAGGGTGACTAAGTGCAGCCTATGTGACCTTGTAAGGGGGAATAAAGACAGATTTAGCAGTAGACATTCGATCTAGTTATATCCCTCCCTAGCATGTCCTCAAAGAAATTAAAGTCAGCTACCATTTGGGCACCTGCATACTCATGTTCACTGTGGCACAATATACAATAGGCAAGATATGGAACCAGCCTAGGTGCCCATCAACAGAAGAGTGGATAAAGAAAATGCGCTACATATATCTATATCTATGTATAGATATACATATCTATATATAGATATCTATACATATCTATATATGTATAGATATCTATATATGTACATATGTAGACTCATAGACTCTACATATCTAGATATATACATATCTATATATGTATACATATATCTATATATATCTATATATAGATATCTATGTATAGATATATAGATATAGATATATGAGCATTATTTGGTCATACAATGAACAAAATTTTGTAATTTGTAGAGAAAGGATAGGTCTAGAGATCATCATATTGAGCAAAGCAAGCCAGATTCTGATAGAAAAATATCACGTTTTCCCTAATATGAATCATCTAAAAATGAGACTGGAGACAGTTAGTAGACAAGAGAGAAGGAGGAAAGGGGAGGAAGAGGAGTTCCATAATAGGGGAACATGATTATGGTCAAAATATGTTCTATACATTGACATCACCCCCTCCCACCCCCGCCAAATGTGAGAAATCGGGGAATAGGGTAGAGTGGTGGTGTTATGGGGGGTGATCAAATACCAGTACGTACATGTACAGATCTGTCAAAATGAAACCCACTTATTTGTATAACCAATATGAATGAATACAAAATGTAGAAAAAAGAGAAAAATATCCTTGAAATAAAATGTCACACACACACACACACACACAAACACACAAACACACACATACACACAGAGGAAGGTGCTCTGAGCCAAGGAATGCAAAGAAAGTAAGTCTGGAGCTGAAAAAGACAAGGAAATAAATGCTTCCCTAGAGCCGGTGGAGAGGAAGTGATGCCTCCATTTCAGTTGAGTGAAATTATTTGGATTTCTGATCTCCAGCCAATAAATGTGTGTTGTTTTAAGCCACTAAATGCTGATAATTTGTTACAGGAATAAAAGTAAGACTGGCTAGGTGATGGTTCAGACCAGCATGATGACGGGCTGGATTGGAAAAGACTGGAGGAGAGATGGATTCGGTCCAGAGGAGAGACGGTCACAGGCCAGGATAGAGGCAAAAGGGCTCAGCTGCGGTCCTGTGGTCAGTTATCGGCTTTCCCAGGAACAGCCTGGAGGGAGTCATGGGCTCTCCCAGAGAACCCTAGCCCACAGCATATTATAAAATAGTTATAAAAGCTTTCTTACAAATAACAAAAGTGAAAACAGTCTAGGGTATTACACCACACCAAAAAAAGTTCCCGCTTAATAAAGGAAACAGCAGCAAAGCAAACAGCCAATTATGGAACAGGGAAAAAAATATTTCCACAGATAGGAGGTTAAAATATGTAAGAGACTCAAACAACTTAATAGCAGAAAACAAACAGCACAATTAAGAATGAGCAAGGAAAGCAAACAATCTAATTTTTTAATGGGCTAAAGAATTAAACAAATATTTCTCAAAAGAAGATACACAAATGGCTAACAAACATATGAAAAAATGCTGCTTCACTAATCATCATAGAAATGCAAATCAAAACTATGACCTATTATCATGTCCCATTTTGAAGGGAAATGATCATAAAGCTAAGGAAAAGCAAATCCTGGGTAACACATGAGGAAAAGGAAATTCTTTTTTTGGAAAGGGGTGGTGGGGATCAAACTCAGGACCTTGCACTTGCAAGGCAAGCATGGTGTCACTGAGCTACATCCCTGGCCCCAAAATGGGAATTCTTATGCATTGTTAGTGGAAGTATCGATTAATATTTCCATTATAGAAAACAGAATGGAGTTTCCTCAATAAATTAAAAATAAAACTATTAAATGATTCAGCAGCCCCATTTCTGAGTGTATTTCCAAGGCAAAGTAAGCCCTGTGACTAAGAGATCTGTACTCACACTCTTTCTGGCATCGCTAAAGCTACACAGGACACAGAATCAACCTAAGTGTCTACCATTGGGTGAAAAGATAGAGCATGGCGTATGTGACTGTGGAATGCTATCTACAAAGACTTAAAAAGAAAGGAAATTCTATCATTTGTAACAAAGTAGATAAACCTGGAGGACAGTAAGTTAAGTGAAGTAAACTAGGCACAGAAAGACAAAAATGACATGAATTTTGTTACTTGTGAAGAAAGTCTAAGAAAGTTGAACTCATAGAAGTAGACAGGAAAATGGTTTCCAGAGGGCTGGGAAAGCAAGGTTTGGGCAGATGTTTGTCAATGGATGCAAAATTTCAGTTAAACGGGGAATAATTTCAAGTGATCTATGGTGCAGCTTGGTGACTTTAGTTTCTAACAATATACTGCTTTCCTGACATATCTCTGAGAAAGTAGATTTTAAGTGTTCCCACCAGAAAAATAAGTATGGGAGATAAAGCATCTGTTAATTAGCTCCACTTAGCCATTCTACACCATGTACATATTTCAAAATATCACCAAAAATACGTCGTCACTTGTCAATTAAAAAATAAATTTAGAGTAAGTCCTTCCTTATAATGGTTCACATCTTTACATTTTGCTTTGCATTTCTGATTGGATTTTATGAAAGTCTACTTTTTTTTTTGCGGTACCAGGGATCAAACTCAGGCGCTTGTGCTTCCCAGGTAGGCATGGTACCACTTGAGCTAAGGCCCCATCTCAAGTCCACTCTTTAAATCAAAACTATGCTTTCTGTTCCTGGAGGAACAAGTACTTTTTACCAGTGTAAAACTGATTGTATGGGTACATTTTATATAATACACATCATGAAGGAGCAAGTGCTTCTGACAAGCAACAGATCTGATCAACCATTCTTCTCAGAACAAGAAGCCTACTGCATTGGGCAATGTTCTTTTAACATCTCTTTGGAAACTCTTAGTACCAAGGAGGTCATTATCTTCTCAAATTTTATTTATTCTTTTGAGGTAGGGTCTTACTATATAGTGTATGGTAACCTCAAACTTGTGGGAATCCTCCTGCCTCAGCTTCCTGAGTGCTAAGATTACAGGTGTGGGCCGCCACACCTGACTGTTTGCAAGGGTATGTATTCCCATCCTTAGTAGACAGTTGTATTATGCCTGAAACTGCTCATTTGCTTCTGGTTCTAATTTGGAGACATGATCATCAACAAGGAAAAGGTGGTTAAAAGCTATAGTTTTGGAGTCAAATAGAAATTGTTTCAAATCTACACAGTGCTAAAGTGATCACAGTTTATGTATTCAATTGGTTTACTCAGCTGCAAAGTTGGGATAAAAATAGAATTTATCCATAAGATTGTTGATAACAACAACAAAAAAAATCTGTTTAAAGCATGATATGTGGCACCTGGTAAATGCTAGTATCATGGTAAAAGATATTTAAATGGTAGATATTGGGCCAGGGATGTAGCTCAGTGGTGTGGAAAGTGCAAGGTCCTGAGTTTGATTCCCAGTTTGTTTGTTTGTTTTTAAAAAAGGAGGCTATTACTATCACTGTTAGAAGTCAATTGAATATATCTCTTCACAAAAACATATATTATGAGCTGGATATGGAGCCATATGCTGTAATTTCAGAGCTCTGGAAAGTTAAAGGAAGAGGATTGCATATTTGAATCTGAGTTAGTAACTTAGTAAGACCCTTATCTCAAAAAAAAAGAGAGAGAAAGTCCTCATGCACCTGACCTGCCTGAATGAGATGTGTGTGCAGCCCAGTAAATGTGTGTACATTATCATTCGGGACACGAGGAGGGTGTCATCAACGTGTATCAGAGGGCTTGCTTCCACCTACTTAGCAGCAAAAAGATTTGCTTTCCATTTACCAACCAGTAAACCAGTGTAGTAATGAGGGATTGATTTTCTCCTCATTCCATTAGCTCCAGGTCTTGGAAGAAAACATAATGCACTACAGTGCAGAGATGGATTGCATCATCCGGGAGCGGAAAGGAACCCAGACAGCGACAGGGCTGGAATTACAGCTTTCAGAGAGGAGGGATCCTACTTTGTTCCACATTTGCCATATATGTTCTTTAAAAAAAAAAAAAAAAAAAAAGGAAGATACTACTATGGCTGCCATATATATTCTTTAAAGTTTGGCAGTCTGTATCACATTTCTGCTTGAGACACATATTTCATAACCAGCTCAGCTACTGACAGTGAGTGGATTTTCATATATCTGGACTTTATTTAGAATAATGCAGAGGAGGCTATAGGGAGGTTTCAGGGAGAAAAAGCCATCAGCAGTGGTATGGAAACTCCTTTAATTGATGTCTGCACCCCATCAAACCACTGATGAGAGACAAAGAAAAATTCAGTTCATTCACTTTAGCAGAAGAAATCACTGTTTTCCAGGGGAGTAGTGATTTTATTTTTCCCCATAAGAAGAAAGGTTGCTAACTGAAGAGTTTTGTGGGAAAGATAACTGGTAGTATGGTGACAGAGGTTTAACTTCAGATTCTGGGGAGTGGGAGAATTGACTTGTAGAAACTGCTCATTTTGACAATACGGATACATGCACCATATGAGATTTTCAGGTTGCAGCCTGATAAACTTTGTGCTGCTCTGGAGACATGGAGCTGTGCACTATTACAGAATGTTTCCACCATCCAGATATAGTAGATTAACAGGCAAAGTTTAATATGCCTTAAAGGATTATCTGAGTGATTTGATCAGTAGAGTGATTTGTAAGTTTGTAAAGTCATTATTTGCTCAGAATGGCTTATTAAAAGGAATTTTATAATACTTAAAATAGTTTCTTTCCTTCTTAAGAAAGATAAACACCTCCCTTTTTTACACGCTCTGATTTGTCTTACAAGCACTTTCCCACTGAGAATGCCCAATGCCCAATGTCCATCCTGCTTGACCACTGTGATTTCCTTGTGGTGGATGAGGCCTTGCCATGCTTTTATGTGTCACTGGACCACGACCAAGACGGGTCCAGAGTCTCAGTCCAGGCTAAGATGCACCCTTTTTCTTCCTCTTAAATAATACATTTTTTATGTATGCAGAAATGGTACTGAATTAGCAGAAACACTGGAAATAGATGTATTTTCAGTACTCCAGGCATGATTAAAAATCTGCCCTTAACAAACATGCTCTTTTACCAGCATGCTTATAACTCTTTGTGGACTTCTATAGTTTTAAGAAGAACATCATGATGATGATGATGATGGTTTTCAACTCTGGGTGCCCATACTAATCATTAAGAATCTTTGAAAGCAAACAAACATCTTGTGGCTCTCTTTAGAGCAACTCTACTAAAAATACTAGTGAGCAGGACCCCCTAGTGATTACAAATTTAAAAACACTCCCCAAATATTCTGATGTGTCATTTTGATGGAGAATCACTATTCCAGTTGGGCATTTAATATCTTGCTTACTTTTGGATGCTTCTCCTTGGAGTGAGGGTGAAGCTGGGGCATCCTTTGGTAGGCGGAAGATCCGCGATCAGAGGTTAGAAGACTTGAAATAGTTGCGGCTCGGTATTAGCTTTCCCAGTGCTGAGACACAATACCCAACACTCACAACTCAAAGGAGGAAAGGTGTGATTCAGCCAGTTTTAGGAGTTTTTAGTTTTAAGCACATGTCCCACAGGTTCCAGGGCAGAAATCTCATGGAAGAAAAGCCTGGCAGAGCCAAGCTGCTTAGTTCACAGTGATGGGGAGCCAAGCAAGGGACAGTGCCAGAGGGAACTGGGAGAGGGATCATACGTGGTGGCCAAGGTCAGCCTCTAGGACACCCAGGCCCATGCCCATGTCCACCATTGCATCTGTGTGGCAGATGCTAAATAACTGCGGACCATCCACATCTCCCAACTTTATCAGTGATCTCACAGAAGAGCTGGAAATCAGCCACCATTGGGTATTTACACAGAGGACACTGCCAAGTGATGTACATCAGACATTTTTTACTTGTAGACCCAGTTAAATATCTGCCAGATTACTAACTCAGAGTAATAGAAAAGTTGGAAAATATAGTACTTTATGATTTGTCCTTGCCCTGTATAAAGGAGCTTCATGCAGCAGAGAGATATTTACATTGACTAATTCTTCCAATAATTTGAGAACACCACTTTAGTCCTTCAATTTTTCCATCTCTGAAACAGGCAAGAGCACAATACATTTTGTAGTGATCCTATGAGATTATTGTGAAAACATTTCACTTTTAATTACTTTTCATTTTTAATTTTAAAATACTTCTGTGGTTTATGATTTGTGCTTTAATGAAAGGGCTTCAAAAAACTAAATACTTTATTAAAAACAAGTCACTGTTACAAAGGATTATTGTAGAAGCTAAATTAGAAATATTATAGGCAATGAGACAGGGTAGGCTCTCAGAGAAGTCAGTGCAGAAGACAACTGTGGCTGCAGGCACATTTGCTGAAGGCCAGGGCTCCACACAAAGAGAACAGAATACACCTACATACTTCCCCTAGGGATGAACAGCAGTGATTGATATTCTAAATGCCAAAACCTCCTTAGACTTTCTTTCCAGGACAAACCTTGTTTGGTCCAGGTATGCTTGCTACATGACTTGCTTCCCCATTCAATCTCCATTTAATCAGCATTAACTAAGTGATTATACTTGTGTTCTTACTGGTTGACCATAGTTTTGTCCCACCTTATACCCACCTGGTGATTTTCCACTGCATCAACATCCTCTAAGTGTACTTGCAACCTTATTAGTTGACCATAGTTTTTCCTCACCTGATATCCAGCTCACCGCATGGCTTTGCTCTATAAAGCTCCCTGAGAAGTGGGGTCCATAGGCAGCCCTCTTTCGGGGAACCCTTCTGTTTCTCTTAGGAAGAAACTATTTTTCTCTCAATAAATATTTCCTGCTTTTAACCTCCATTGTTCCTAGAATTCATTCTTGGATTTTAGACAGCATAAACTCAACATACTGGACATCAAACAGGTTGCCCATTATAGTATTTCCTTTATGTGATTTAGATTATTTGGAGGTTCTATATCATCCCTATATCAAATGTCCTATATCAAGATCACATAGTCTCAAGAGAACAGTTAACAGACAGAAAGGCAAGAAGTTAGAACATTAAAAATATAAACTTTAGGGGCCGGGTATTTAGCTCAGTGGTTCTGGCGCCTGTCTTGCAAGCACAAAGACCCGGGTTCGATCCTCGGTAACCACATACAATACTGAGAGTGGAGACTCACGCCCAGCATCAACCAGTACCACACACCAGTGCCAGGCGTGGTGGCTCATGCCTGTAATCCCAGCACTCAGGAGACACAGGCAGGAGGATTGCTGTGATGTGAGTTTGAGGCTGAGCTCAGGACCAGCCTGAACCACAAAAGTGAGACCCTGACTCAAAAAACAAACAAACAAAAAAAAACTTTCCACTTTTTCTGTGGTCTTTTTCTCAGTGCATGGCGGGATAAAAGGAATGACAGGACGGCCATTTTTTTGTTCCTCTTTGGAAACCACGCTCCTCTGCTTCATCTACGGTAGCAGTTTTTAAAGTGGCATGTGGTGGTTATTCTGGGATATCTGAATGCCCAAATTAAATCCTGGTTACAAATATGGGTTATTAATAACCTGGAATTTTATGTTGAAATATTCATTTGTAGTCATTTTTCCACACTAAAATAAAAACAAAAATGTATGAATAAAATGTAAAGGGAACACCTAGTCATTGAACACCTAATCAGTCCTGCGAGTAGAGTGGTGCAGTGATCCTGCTCTCCCTTCCAACCTCTCACCACTGGTTGGCATTTGTGAACTGTGAATTTGGGCTAGAGGCAGATGACATCATTCCTGAGTCTTGCCTACTTGTGGTCATTAGACAACCGTGCATGGTCTGTGTCATGCTTGACATGAAGAAGACCTTCTCAGCAAACACACAGCCCTCAACAAATAACAGGAAACCATGAAAGGGCCATATGCCCTCATAAACAGAGCAGATGGCCATAAAGAAAATTTAGGACAGGACTGCAATCTCCCTAGTGCTGAGAAGTCCAGTACTCTCTGCATACCTGCACTCACCATCCTGGGAACTCTAAGCCCAAGGTTCTACCCAGATTCCTTTTAAGATTAAAACCCCATTGCCAAACCACCCCATTGCCAAACCTTGTAAAAACTTGACTTCTCAGGCCAATTGCTGATATCATTCTCCATCTCAGCCTGCGTGCATCCTAGCAGAACAGTTACCTTCTATTGCTCATACAAAGCCTGAGTCTGGGGAGTCTCTTGTGCACCATTTGCAACAGTCTGAGCCTAGTTATTGACTAGTTATGCCAAGAAGTCTAAATCTATGTTAACCCCCAAAGCTTTGGAAGACTAAAGAATGATTTTTTTGTACACTACAGAATGAATATTTTTCAAATTCATCAAGGCATT